>JAVXUP010001377.1:0-241576 GCA_033070095.1 Escallonia herrerae
CTCTCCTTAGTGGGAAGGGGCTTGAAATTATTTGGAAAACTTTTTTCTATGTCGTAAAAAGGGGATAAATTAGTAGGCGAGGGTGTGCTGAGAAGAGCTTGGGGTTGGTGCACGACAGCGAGGGGTCATGGTGAGAAGGAGGGAGATGCCTTGAGGGAGGTGATGACATTGGTTATTTGGTATGGTGAGGCCGACAGAGGAAAGATAGTACTTGGGGCAATGAGAGCGTGTCGATGATGTAATGACTTAGAGGAGCGAGGGGAGGCAGGTAAGACATATTGCGTGCATGCCTGACAGTAGCGTCCCGAGGTCGGGGTCGATGTCGATGAATAAAGTTGAGACTCAGTAGCATTGCTCGACCCACCTCGCGCACCACTTACCTATTTACTATCCAAAGTCAAGCGAAGGGTGGGGACCCTAGCCTGCTTGAGGATGGGGAATATGGACTCGAGGGTGGCACTACTAGACTAGTGTAGGAACAACTGTAATTTAAAATTTGTCTAAGTCCAATGATAAAATCCTTGCATTGATAACATCGGCAGAGAACATGCCTTTGGTAGGGGGTGGAGTACATTAGAACTTGCAACTTGGAAGAAAAAGTTCCATGCGTAGCAACGTAATGCAGTAAAGGTAGCAAGGGCTTGGACGAGTGGACCACAGGTCTCCGTACTAATTACAGTTTGAGTTCTCTGGACGCAAAATTCCTGATTAAGGCGAACTTGAAGCCCATGTTCTTGAGGCCATGGCCAATAGTCTGATGATAAGGGCAGTAGTTGGGTTTGGCTAGGTCCTCTTACGTAAGCTTAGAATTGACAAGGGGAATTAATGGTTATGGACTTGCCATTGATCCAAGCCTTGAAAAGCTTCTTGACTGCGTTCAATTTGCATGGGTACTCGAGGGGTAGGCTCTGGCTACGTTCTCTTATCAGGGCGCTCATTCCCTCTATGGGACTGGCGCTCTCTGTGGTTGTCGTCGTTGTCACTGGCTGCTTCTATATTTGCAGTCATGTTGTTTTGAGCTTGGGGCTTTGGGGCCCTTGACGGGCCGATTGAGTCATGTGCGTCATGCAACTTCCTTGAGATGACCCAAAGATCTGAGCCATATGTTTTCACTGTAGACGTTGTAGGCCGTGTCTCTCATGTTCTTGATGCAAATGGATACAACGGTCTCGTTCTTGCTGAAGTCAGTGCACTCCAAGTACTTCTTGAGATGCACTTATGTCTAAAACTTAAGTGTTTGACTGGGGTATATGATCATGAAATACTTGGATCCGTTAGATCCTCACGCGGCCTTATATTATTTGTGTCCAAAGTATTTTAAACAAAAACAGTTACTATATAAAAAGAATATATGAAAACATCATACTATGTTGTTCAGTATCTTTTTTCATCCCAATTAATTATATCTAAAAATATGCAGGGTGAATAATTTTCTAAGAGTTGGCGAATAATTTTCAAGTTTGGTTATTCTGAAGACAGTATTTGAAAATGATAAGGGTAACCATACCAAATTAAATTGAATTTTAAAAATGGTAAAACAAAGAAAACAATAATCCAAAGGAGCGTGAGTATCATCTTTTTGTGTAATGTGTGGGTGTTTTGTGATCTGAAGAAATGGTAAAGGCGGCACCCATTGGTTTGATAGAACACTAAGAAGCCATACAAACGCTTTTCAAGTGATGTTTAACCTGTAACATCAGTTATAAAATAGACGTGTGAAGGAATCAAGAGGTGATCAAATTGAGCAGTTAGCGATTATCCTATTAGAGATACCGGCCACACTTTTGCATGGTAACCGATAACTTACAACTGTACTAGGAAACATATATATTACATGTATAGTAGCCCCTTTGAACTTGGATATAATATCCAAAGGACAAGCTGACAAAAGAGATATATGCTTTGTCATTATTTGTCAATGAAAATCTACGTAATAAGAGGTGGAAGTTCCAAGAGTTGGGGAAAGCTTGAGCAAAGGTTTGGCATATATTTAGAAGCGAGAGCACGAAAATCACAAATTAAAAACGGGTGCAAGAGCGAAATTAAAAGCGAGTATTTATGTTGGTTAAAAAAATTTGTGACCGAGGCTTGAAACACTAGGCAGGCAGAAAAGTGGTCATCAGGTCCCTCGAATTTGATTCCAAGTCCAGCACCAACACCCACTTAAACACCTACAACACCCACTCTCCCACCCCAAAGTTCGTAGAGCTGCCATTGTCTCATATCCTCCAAACGATAGGCCTCAAGTTTGTAGCATTATCTTATTTTGGAAAAGGATGGCTTCAAGTTAATACTGACATTTGTTCTGAAGGTCAAACAATCTAGTTTAGGAGTCAATAAACAAAGTTTGCATCCTTAAACGATCTTTGACGGTCAAAGATTTGTTATTTAACTTGTTTTGTTAGTGTTGGTTGGTTGGACCGAACTAAGAAACTGTTAATTAACAAGCGCCATATTATATGGAAGAAACAATAGCTTTGCAATTAATGCACCGAAATGAATATCAACCGCTCTTGTCGTTGGAGAAAACGATACAAAGAGTAACAAAATTTTATATCAAAAAATAAGTACTTTCTCAGGCTACTGTTCATCGAAAGATAGTATTCCTAGTTAAAGAGAGCGTTATGCACTGGGACCGTCCTTTTAGTTTGTTTGTAGGTGGAGATTGGTGTGTCTCCAAATGGGGTTGGATTAAAGCTCTGCTTTTCCGAAACATTTATTTACAACAGAAAATTGGAGGTATTGACCAGGGAGTTAACACGTACGTCACCTTCAAATTATTGTTCTTTGTACTCATCTTTGTTGTCGTCCTGTGAACCCCGCTGAGATCCTTGTGACCCAAAACCTACGCGAATTATAGAATCCTCATTTTTGTATGGGGGCATTGCCGGCTTAGGCATCAGGGCTGCCAATGCTAGATTGAAATCAATATAATATTTCGTATTTATTTTGGACTCAGTATCACGCTTAATTGTACCACCGGCACTAGTAATTGTATGATGTTGTAGTAACATATCTCTGTAGCTTACATAATATACACAATCTCATTTGTTATCCAGATCTCAACTTTGAATAATACAACATCATGTGAGCTACGTTGGTTAAAAATCGCATTTAAGTAGCGAAATGAAAAATAGTAGCATCATATATTCTTATCTTGTTTTATTTATCACGTGGCGATATCATCACAAGCCAGTTGCTACCACGTCAATTAACTTCATGTTAGAAGTACGTGAATGGATGTGAAGATCGAGAGAAGCCAACCTTGTCTTTCATAGCAATGGCAGTGGACAGGTAAGCCATTTAATTTAAAAGGAAGGCAATGGAGTAATTCGGTGCTTTCACTTTCAAGTCCAAACAAAACTTTGTTCAGAAACCCTCGCATATATAAAGGAGGCAGGTATATGGAAGTATGAGGTGCACACACATATTCAGCAACTTTAACGAAGTGTGAAAGAAGAGATGGGAAGCCTGCAGCAACAACAGGAGCTGTCTGAAGGTACTAACCCCGTTGGTGCATGCGATGCTACTGCAAATGATGCCTTTGAGGATCAGAAACACCAGCAGGTCTCTCTCTCTCTCTCTCTCTCTCTCTCTCTCTCTCACACACACACACACGAGTATGCATGTCTAGCTCTCAAACCCAAAAGATGGGGCACATTCCTCAACTATCATCTCCCCTGGTTAGTTTTGCATAACAATGAGATTGATTCACTGCGATTACGAGGCCATGAGCTCGAACTACCCGAATAGCCTCTATGAAAAGGTTGCTCTCGTAGACTTTGCCATGATATATAAGGGCCTCGTGCATTGAGCTAGCTAGGTCGTCTTGATAACATGCATATATTCATGACACTGAGGTTTGTGCTATAGCATATGATATCAATCAAGGCCATCCAGCAATATACACAAAATATCTATCCGGTCATTACTTATTGATTTTGTGTTGGATAAACTAGCGTTCCTTATACCCTAATGCTTCACTAACGAGAATCATGTTTCTTTTGGACTTAAAGAAACCCGGATGGAGAAATTTTTTGTCATATGTAGGGCCTGGTTTCCTTGTTTCGTTGGCTTATCTCGACCCAGGAAACTGTAATACTCTCTCTCTCTCTCTCTCTCTCTCTCTCTCTCTCTCTCTCTGCCGCCGTCTCCTCCCTCCCCCCTCCCTTTGTGTCACTAACTTTGGATATATCGTTCGGTGCCATGTTACAGTGGAAACCGATTTACAGGCAGGAGCTAATCACAGATATGAGGTATATATCAAGTTCCTGTAACTACCAATAGCGTCTTAACTAAAGAGAAACAAATTTATTTAGAAAGACAGATAGTCTTACTACTAGTTTGCAGTGGTCCATTCGTATGACTTTGAGTGGCATTTATGAGAACATTTTTCTGGTTTTTTCGGTTTGGTGTTATGGAAAACTAGGCTGTGGCGACACAAAAATGTTATATGGGCAATATAGAGGGAAAGAGAGGGACTAATCATCTTCCTATATGCCTGATATTTGTAATTATACAGCTTCTGTGGGTGATCCTTATTGGATTGATCTTCGCTCTCATTATCCAGTCTCTCGCAGCAAATCTTGGCGTAAGCACCGGTAAGGCAAATACGTCGATTAGGACCAAAATATGGCATATATAGTCCCAGACAAAAACCTGTTCAACAACAAAATTTTTAAGTTTTTCTTTTTCTTATGACAGGGAAACATTTATCAGAATTATGCAAGGCCGAGTACCCAACATATGTGAAGTACTGCTTGTGGTTGCTAGCAGAAATTGCTGTCATAGCAGCAGATATTCCCGAAGGCATGACCTCTAAGTCATACGTTCATCATATACAAGGCTTTTATATAATGTTTCACTAATTCTGCACTTTACTTATGGCAGTGATTGGGACAGCCTTTGCACTAAACATATTGTTCAACATCCCAGTTTGGGCTGGAGTTCTATTTACTGGTCTAAGCACTCTCCTACTTCTTGGCCTGCAGAGATATGGGGTACATTTATTTTTCCTTTTTTTCTTCTACCCGTTTTTTAAAATTTGAGTCTTACATAATAACAAATAAACTTAGATAAGTATCATTTGACAATCTAGATAAGCATAAAAGTAACGAGTAAAGTCAATATTTGTCTATACATATGCATAATGGATGAAAGAGACACGGTTCCTAGTTTTCTTTTCTTTCTGTATAGTAATTCACAAATTAATTAGTCTTAAAAGTCGCCAAGGAAGTTTATTCACATTACACGGAGAATACATAATCACAAAATTCAACCGAAACAATAAAGTGATTACGACATTCGAGAATGTGTTTGAGTCAAAAAAGTAAAAAACGTGAAGTGATGTTTTTGGCAGGGATGGCCTTAAAACGCAAATTTAGCTAAACATGTATTTTTTAAGTTTTTTTGTTTAGGAATACTAAAGAAAAAATCATTTAAAAAGCACGACAACGTTGCCGATGGTTTGTTGTATGCATCATTTGGTCTTCATACAGCCAGTTGACAAGCAAATATATATAGTTTATCTATACATTGCCACCTTCATTTACACCCAAAACAAGTTGTAACTGTGAAGGTACTCGATCAGTCTGGCCATGCCATAGGCACAACCAAAATGTCAGGTCGCCTCATGAATGTTCATATATATAAGAATCTGATACATGATCACTAGTACACACACTTGTTAAGTTGCCAATTGCTTTAAAAGTTTAAGCTTTTAGGTCAAGTTGGACTCTTTCAGTATATTTGACTCATCTTGCTGGTCAAAACTTGGCTCCTGTTATCTCTCTAACATGATGCTAGAGGGGTTGGATCCAAGGCCCGACAAACAATTCAAAAACTGAATTCACCTCCACTCAATTTAATTCATCCATGTGTCGACCCACTCGATATAAGTCTGGACACACGTGAAGGACGTGTTGTGATACAATCACGCATGGGGAAAATAAAAATTAAAAATGAAGCATATAAAATCTTGTGAGCCTCTTTTCATATTGCGAATTGGTATTTAGTTAGATACTCTCAATATACCATGGAGGATTTTTGTTCGAAGCTATACCCCCATTTTTGTGCAGAGATTATCTGTGTTTCGAATTCCTAATTCGAGATCATTTCAACGTATTATGCAACATGTATCATAGTTGCTTGACACTATTCTAACTTAGAGAAGAACATAGAGTATGTCAATGCTCAAGCTAGCTAGCCATGATAAATCGGAAACTATTCTCTGCAATATCTTATGCAGTATGATGAAAAGTAATTGCTCGACTTGAAGCAAGTTGCTCTAACCCCATTTGATCTTTCAAAGTAAAAGATTGGCCCTCATGTAAGTAGTAAAATTGTTTCATGCATGGATTGGACGGCATTAGTCAGAATGCAACCATCTAGAGAATGTACTGTTACTGCTATTAAGACTTCATAACAACTTGTAGTGTAGATGTCAATTGAGGAACGATGCATGTGAAACATTTGGCCAAGCGGTCCTATATTTTCACCAAAATATTCATTACATCGGAACCAAAAAAAAAGAGAAAGAAGGAAAGAAATGCAAAACGGACATTAAATTATTAAACTTTACCCAAAAAAAATACAGTTTTTTCGTGTGCCAAAGAATCCCACTTTGTTTTTGGCAACTTTGGAGCACTAAACTTATTTTTCTTATTTGATTTTTCACTACATCGAAAAACTGCTAATTTTTTTATTTTTCCGTTGCTTTCTTTTCATATGTTTAATTTGGTCAGGTGAGGAAGCTGGAAATATTGATAGCATTGCTGGTTTTCATCATGGCTGCATGCTTCTTCGGAGAAATGAGCTATGTAAAGCCTCCGGCTGCAGATGTGCTCAAGGGAATGTTTATTCCAAAGCTTAGCGGTCAAGGAGCCACCGGGGACGCCATCGCTCTGCTGGGTGCCCTCGTCATGCCGTATTTTCTCATGACCTATTATTTGTTATATTGTTTTGGAGAAACTATAATTCATATTTTACAATATTGATAATAAAATGCTTCATTTTTTTTGGGAAAAAAAATCATGAACAGGCACAACCTCTTTCTCCACTCCGCCCTTGTTCTCTCTCGGAAGATACCAACCTCTGTCCGTGGCATCAATGTAAGACATACAGCGTTACGATCTTATCAGAATTGAAAGTTGTTACCACTAAAGGTCATAGCATGTTGCACCTAAGGGCAGTACATTATAACTACATACTACTCTTGCATAATTAATTGAGGATTGGTAGTGATCATTTGCGTTCATGACATCGTGGTCAAGTAGATGTTCAGTCTATCAGCAGGATATATAATTAGGAATGAGTTCCACAAGGGCCTTGTCCTTAGTAGCATAAAGTTTTGGCTCCTTTGACATTAGAAGCACCCACCCAAATCAAGAAGCAAAAATATTCTGTCTAGTGGCTCCTTCAATGGCTTATTTGCAACCCCCGAGAAAGCCCACTGACGAGTAGCATTGATTTTGTCGGTCCTTTTCTCAAAATCCTTGTTTGCATCCCAAGAAGCCAAGTGATGGGTAGCATTGATTTCAAACCGACAGCAATCAGGAAAGCGTCCACAAATTTCAGTAAACGAAATTTACCCTCATTGCCAACATCGTTTCTTTTACACCATGATAAAGAAAAATTCCGAGTTGACATTGCATGAAGTTACTATCTTACCGATTTATTTGGAAAATGGTGCATGCATAATTACTGGTTTGTTCGTAATCTTGCAGGATGCATGTCGATATTTTCTGATAGAGAGCGGATTTGCTCTCTTTGTAGCTTTCTTGATCAATGTCGCCGTCATCTCCGTATCAGGAACTGTTTGCTCCGACAAAAACCTCTCAAAAGATGGCGTCGAACAATGCAGCGATCTCACCCTCAACTCCGCCTCATTCCTTCTCAAGGTCTAAAGATGGCGAGAAACCATTGCAAGTCTTAATTTTTTTTACCAGATCGGATTAATGAGCAAAGGTCCTTACCTAAAGATTCTCTTTCGTGCGTACAGAATGTGTTGGGAAAGTCTAGCTCCACTGTTTATGCCATAGCGTTACTAGCCTCGGGACAGAGCTCCACCATTACAGGAACTTATGCTGGACAGTATATCATGCAGGTTCAGTGAAATTCTGCTTGAACTTTTCTCTATCAATTGGCCAAACTGAAGATTACTACTAACTAATGGAATGGCACAGCAGGGTTTCTTGGATCTTAAGATGAGGAAATGGATTAGGAACTTGGTGACTCGATGCATCGCTATTACTCCCAGCCTAATTGTCTCAATTATTGGTGGATCTTCTGGAGCTGGCCGCCTCATCATCATCGCATCGGTGCGTTTCCTGCTCATTATTCGTCATGCTGGGAGCTTTTAATACAAATACCTTACGTGGCTCAGAATATTATTGCAGATGATCCTGTCCTTTGAACTTCCATTTGCCCTCATTCCTCTCCTTAAATTCAGCAGTAGTACCACCAAAATGGGGCCACACAAGAACTCCATATATGTAAGTTCCTCCTTATAACCATTTTGTGTTGGCTATGTTTAAGATCTAATGTACTTCCCTAATTGGATTTTCATAGCTTTTATTAGAGTATCTGAAGAGGAATTCTCGACTTGCTTTTGTAGGCCACTAAGATTATTATACCATGTGAACCTTCCACGGAATTAACCATGTCTGCATGTAGATTATCGTCTTCTCGTGGATACTGGGGATGGGAATAATCGGCATCAACATCTATTACTTGACCACAGGCTTCATTCACTGGCTAACCCACAATGATTTACCCAAAGTTGGAAGCGTATTCATCGGGATCCTAGTATTTCCTTTGATGGCGATCTACATCTTCTCGGTGGTCTATCTCGTGTTTCGTAACGACATTGTAGTCACATTTATCGAGCCGACAAAGCTTGACGTGATTGCCCAAAAGCAAATGGAGAACGGGCATGGAAATTCGGACAAAGCGTTCGAGTTGAAACATGTTCCTTATAGAGAGGATCTTGCTGACATCCCACTGCCTAGATAGAAAGAAGTTTGAGATCGAGTGCCGCAAAACGTATAATTCTGTTTTTGCAATGGGATCCGATGTTTAAGAGTAGGATTTTATTTATATTGTCAAAGATGGTTGCGTGTAAAAGAGCAACAGGGAGTGTCTTATGGACCTTATTTAGTCCATGCAGAAATATATGTACCAACTTAAGGTTCTACTGAACACTACCAACTCTTCTGAGAGGAAAAAAACTGAAAACTTGAAACATTTGTACCTTAGAAGCTCTGTACAATGTAAGCAATGCAATCACGTATGGAGATTTAACAGCCAACAGGGAGTCATGACCTGAGATTATGACTGCATGCCAACTACGATTGAAAAGCCATTCATGACTAGCAATTTTCTCAATCCCAACTGTTCAACTGGTAACTTAACTTGGCTTGCGATGTAATATAACAACACAAAAGTTACTTGCTAAAGCATCGTGCCGAAGCAAGAAAGTTCACCAATACGAAGTAAGGTTGCTTCGTGTTCGTGGACACAATTCAAAACGCAGAAACACTGGGTGTGCACCATGATAAACCATGAACACGTGAAAGACTACTTTTACTCGGGAGAAAAAAGAAGCATTCAATAACAAGATACAACCATAAAATTAAAACCTCCATTGCTCTTACTTGCTGCATATTCATTATCTGTACAGGAACAGCAAGGTAAAAACATATCTAGAATTCTAATTAAAACTTTCCTTTCATCTGAATGCTCCTACATAACAAATGAAGCTACAAATAGATTGCTCAAGTTAAAAAATAAAGTAAAAAGGAAGGCCCCTCTGAAGATTAACAATTCAATCCGGCCAGCTTGTTTAAAATAGTGGGGATCAGCGTGCAATTGGTCCCAGCTGCATCTCTGCTTGCATGTCGTAGTGCCCCCAGTAGTTCCTATTTGTTTCCGAACTTAAGAACGCGAGGCAAATAAATAATTCACAGCCTATTGGGACAAGAAGATTCCATAAGCTTGCTCCTATGCAGAGGGGGAGAGAATGCTTAAAATGAACTGAACCAAACAATTCTAGTACTTCCATGATCAGTCTAAACCAGTTCTAGTCCCCGATACAGGTCTCAACATCGGATGTGCGACAGCGGAATGGACATTTGCGGCCGCATTGAACATAACATTAGGGGAAGCCGATGAGGACGGTTGTATAGCTGAGAGGGGCAGCCGGGGACCAAGCCCATACATTGGCTGCTGCGGCATGAGTGACATGTGAGGATGCATTGGCTGGTTATTGCCATACCCAGCAATGAATGGCTGTGAAGGCGAGACCGAGACTTGTTGCCTATTGTTTCCGGAGTTATTACTAGCCGAGGCAGGATTCACGCCAGGTAGACCTGTAGGTCGGCTCACTCCAGCAGATCCAAGCTGAGATGAGGTCATGAGGGCACGCTCGGAAGCAATCCTCTGCCTCGCCCTCTCCACCTGTTCGCATTCTTTCATCAACAAGGTCTCCACTTCTGCAAACTGCTTCAGCTTCAGCTCTAATCTCTTCAACTGAGCCAATGTATGAAAAAGCAACAGAAGAAAGATCAGGATATGTATCTTTCTTCCAGGGAGGGGCTTGCGTACTATGAAGAAAAGCCTCCTCGTTCAAACCGCAGAGACAGTATCCATGGAAAACACATGAACTTTGAACAGTACATCAGAAGCCAACAAAATTATCAAGACAAGTTGGTCAAACAAATATGCAGATCTGATGCAAAGATGTGATTTAGCCACCAGATTGCACACTTTAACAACTAGGTCTACGTATTTAACATTAATTACCCGAAACAGATTTAAAAAGTTCAGTGAACAAAATATATCATTTCTAACTTAATTTGGGTTTCGTCCTTTTAAATATAAGGAAGGTTTTTTCAGATTAAAAAACTCAAAAAGGGTTACACAGAAGTCCCTAATCAATTGAGTTAAAAATACAACGAAGCAAAACTTTAGGCAGTACTGGTTGGTCTTCCAAGTCTTATAACCAGATCTAAGACACATTGTGCTGCAATTAACATGTTAAGAATTCGACTCTTGCTTATCATCTGTGTGTGCATGCGCGACATCTTTTCAGAGAATATTTGGCAACAACCTCTACGTACATTTTGTTTCCCGTTCCTCACAAACTCCCGGGGGGGTGAGGGAAGAGAACAAACCCATGCACACACCAGTGTACAACACGAAACCACGATCCAGGGCCCAGCGAAACTATCATCAATCAAAAGACAAACCAGACAAACAGAAGACAAAACGCTGAATCATAGCACCAACAAAGAACTTGTCAACAATATTCACGAATGCAATAGCCAAATGTCAAAAGTCGTTACACTTTGTTCCTTTCCAGATGACCAACATAGGGCCCAATGGAGCCAACTTCCACCTGCGCCACGCCTCCCTAAGCACCTTCACATCACTCCATGCTCGCAACAAAACCTTGACAAACCCTAGCATAAGCGAGCATACAATTCACAGACTCCCAAATCTCACACCAACTAACCGCTATCCTCCTGAGATGGTCTGCAGTCGAAGGTAGCATTTTCCATTTTCCACATACTTTCAATCCCCCCCCCCCCCTTCCTCTCCAACCGCAATAAAAGCTGACATCTACAAAATAAAACCCATAGCAACAACCCCCAAAGAGAGGGGTGTGTGTCGAGGGAGAGAGAAAGAGGGGAAAAACCCTATAACGACATCAAGTTAGATCTGAATTCACCTATCCTGAAATGTTCCCTTCAGAATTTAACCCTAATTGTACAGTCCTAACACTGTCAGCGTTCAAATTGCATCTCTCAAACACATAAAACTATAAAGATGAGAAACATAACTATGTTACCCAGTTTATGGAAACGTGGACAATGTGAAGTACAACCGATGAACATCATCAAAACGAAGTACAACCGATGAACATCATCAAAAGTAACACTAAAGCAATAAAAGTACCTGATGATTTATAATATTAGCAGATAGCCTCTGAATTTCGCGTTCTTCATGATCAGCAAACAGCTTCGCTTTTGTCGCCGCAGAAGCAAGACCAGCTTTGGCAGCAGCTTTCACTTTTTCGGCAGATAATGGACCTTGTACCCCCGAGTTTTCTTCTGAAACTATGGCTCACATAAGTATTCATAGGAATAAATGTAAGGAAAGGCCACCAAGAATGACAGCTTACCTCTTTGCTGACTTGAGTTTGTGATCTCTCCATTAGCGCAACCTCCCTTATAACCATGCACGTTTTCCAAATTCAACCTTCCCACCAAAGCAAACTTTTTTATGTTAACAAATAACGCTATAATGAAAACCAACCAAATAGTATAGAATGTGAAGTTATCAATCGACAAATGTTGGAGAAGCTTCCAGTAAGAAACAGAGAAGAAGCATCCTCACTATGAGAATGATAACAAAAGAAATTATGTTTTAAACAAGTACAGACTAACAAGAGAATTAACAAGGAATCGAGAATTGTGAGATGGAAACGCACTAACCTATTACCCGATCCGGATCTATCAATTTGCCCAATGTTTCCAGAAGCAGAAAGATGGTCGTCCTCGGCCAATGCTGCCAAGGATGCATGGGCACAAGCTGCAGCAACTCTTGGTCCCACTGCAGAGGCTAGAAAGGCAACCTAGAATAAATAGCAATGACAGCGTGAGAGGTAGAAAAGTTCATGCAGAGAGCCAATACCCAAGATAAAACAAACAGTGACAAGTGTCGAGTAAGGACTCCAATTTACGCTGCCAGTCAATGTAGTAAGGCTTGCAATAATGCATTAACTATTTCCTCCTATTCAGCTCAGAAAGGAACAAGAGCTTCAATCAAGTCATACAGATGTCCAACTTATTCATTAATCAATCAGATTCTCACGGTAGAACATTTATAGGTTGTGCTCTGTGGGTTATTTGGTGTCACAGCTTTATTTTAAAAGCTCAGGGTGTCTGGTATTTCAAACCTGTTACTGACCTATCATGAGTTGATACAAACTGGTCAAGCTCAGAGCACAAGGTTTCTTGTAAAGCATCGATACCATGCTCCGGCGGATTGGCACAAGACTCTGCTACAGTCTATGTTACATGGACTCGGTACGAGTGTCCGGATTGGATACGTGTCCAAGTGTCGGACTCGTCTAATTTTAAAAACGCAAGACACGGGGACACGGCAAAATGTTCATATTTGTTATCGCTTTTTAGTTATTTCGAAGGTAAAAAGGTGTTTTGTGTGATGCACTTCGTTTCAATTGATAACTTGTCTCCTATCAAAGCAATAACTAATTAAACAAATAACTATATATACTATTGACAATGTCATATCCTATGATATGTGTCGGACACATATCCCATACCCATGTCCAAGTGTCGGACACGGGTACTTCACGCAAACCGAAGAGTCCATGTAACATAGGCTACAGTATCTCAATCTTAAAAGACCTGACAGATTATATTGGAGTCTTAACCCCAATGATAAGTTTGTCATTGTCTCTGATTGAGATGTTTCTTGACATAGGCCCTGCAACTCCATGATGAAATCTTGTTTGGTTCCCTGAAAAGTCCCCTACATGGTCCTTCTTAATGAGGATGCTCTGCAGGTGACGTCTCAGGACAAAGGACAAACTAAAAAGCTGAAACGTTCTCGCAGATGACACTTGCTCCCTTTCTCAGTCTCAGCAGGAGACTACTGCACATCCGTTCTTTTCTTGCCCTCACACTCAAAGAATCTGGAATGCTATTTTCAGGATGTTGAAGGTCACAAGAAGTTCTAACGGATGGCAGGAAGTTCTGGACTTTGCTACTGAGAGTTTCCAGGTGGAGCTTTTGAAAGAGACTTCGTAAGCCAGCCATAGCTGGAAACATTTACTGCACCTGGCAGGAGAGAGAGCATAAAGTCTTTGCACAAAAGCAAAGACCTGCAGACATAGTTGAACAAGAGAATTTGCACTCGTCAAAATCTGTGTCCTTAGTTGGAGGCAAGTTGCTGGGAACCAAGAAAATTGGGAATGGTGAATGGAATGATCCGTTCCTGATGGTTTAGAGAAACTCTAGTTTTTTGTCTTTGTTGTCAGTTTGTAGATTAGTGTGTTTATACTCCTAGTACCCTGGGGATGCTATTTTGCTATGAAGCACCGGTGCGGCAGTTAGTGTGAAGCACCAGCACCAGGTGCGCGTCGGGTGCAGCATGGGCGCGAACTGGGTGCATGTCCAGAATTAATTTTTTTTTTTTAAATTTCTGGATCTTGGGTGCGGCAGGGTAATAGCAGGGATGGGTTGTTTTGGCACAGAGGAGAGAGGTAGAAGGAGAAGAAGAAAAGAAGGAGAAGAGAAGAAGGAAGACTTACGTCGGAGAGCGCTGGTAGCGGCGATGGTCTTCCGGTAGTAGCGGCAACCGGCAATGTCCGGCAGCAGAGACGACTGGCAGCATCTGGCCGCAGCGGCGACGGCTGCTCGTTGCAAGCCTATCGTGGATCTGCCGATGGTGTCGATATTAACGATGTAAGGTTTTGTTTAGGGTGAAAGCAGTTTATAAAGAGAGGGCGACAGACTGACAGCTATGTCTACTTTCTATTTACTAAGTTTAGGTACCAGCTTTATTGTCAATCTTTTAAACTACCCCAATACTTTCAAGAAATAACAGAACTTGAGAACTTTACTATCATATTTGGCTATGCACTTTTAATATTTTTTAAGCAGCCCACCAAATTAATAACTATCTTATTGTTTGTTTGAAATATTATTATCTTTATTATAAATAGTATATATGTTAATAAATTTTTTGCCGTATACCCACCACACCCGTATTCTAAAATTTTCAAAAATGCCATATCTGCATATCCGCACCCGTTTCGCATCCGCGCCCGCACGCATGTCCGTGCTTCATAGCTATTTTGTGCTTTAATGAAACAACTTGACCAAACAAGAGATTAATAGGGGTGAAAGGATCGAGTTTGAACCGAATAGGGTGCCTTTGATTTGCATTCAGCCAATGTTCATCAAATTAATGGATATAACAATTTACCATCCTAAATTCGCACTAAAACTTTGATATTATTCCTAGCTGATTATGGGTGCAACATTCAAAAGATTTATCACGTTTGACTAACCCCAGTCACATCCACTTTCAAGCCTTTGCCCAATCTTTTCCCTTCCCACTTGTATTTCATACCTCAGTACTGATCAATATTACCATATCTTCATATATAGTCTGGTAATGACAAGTATTAGATGGCCATAATATACAATATTTGTCATCTTGGACCTGTTACAAAGTACAACATAAATGTAGAGATGTACTGTAAACAATTTCCATAAAACAAGAAACATGCCAAAGGATATCCGATACAGATACAAATGCACAAATGGCAGATATAGTTCCAATGAATACAGACTTTACGATGTTCGTATTGCTTTCAGACGGATAGTATCTGCTTTAAACAGTCACGGACAATACTCTGAGATCCTTTCACTAGTCCTTCTCCAAATCAATTTGCTCTTGATCTTTCCCATCTCTAATACGGGTTATTCAAAAGTAACACACGCCCTAAACACTAAGCCTTGAATTGGTTCATATTTATAAGCTGTTTTGATCTAAAAGCAAGGCAGAGTTGCAAGGTGCTTCTCATACTTGGCCAATATTTTTAAAATTAGGAAAACATAGTTTTAAGAGTATTACTTCAGCAATTTGGTCCGTTCTCTTTGCTACTATTTTGGTTACCTAACCCATTTTGTTGTCCTCACTCGTAACAGAAAACTATCAATCCCTTCTGGATCCTGACTGCTGTATAGTTATTCCAAAAAGCTCAAACCTTTTGGTATATTCCGAAACAATACTCTGGAAGAGCATGTCATCGACATAACCAAATTAAAAAAAATTAACCCCTTGGTCTGTGTTAAGACTATATGAACAATGAATTTAACCCAATTAGACATAATGTTACCTCGTCATCAAAAGTTGCCAAAAACCAGGCTAAGGCACAACCATAGGGATCCCTGGGGAGTACCGAGGGACCATTAGTCCAGAGTACTCGACGATGACAAGGGACTCAAAGTTAGGCTTGTCAGAATGGATAAGCACGGGAACTTTGTTGTGAATGGGGTTAGATCTGTGGAGCTCTGATTTTCGAACCATAGTCTCTTCTAGACACTCGTCCTCGATTGACTCCGTGTTGAGGGCAATTTGAATCCTGTTTACGAATGGGCTTGGCCGTCCACCTAGAAGCTTTACATCACTTGTTACCATGATTAATTTTGAAGCAACAGAAGCTTCAACAGAAAGGGGTTGGTAAGACGATGATGCTTGCAGTAACAATGTCCTAAAAGGGAATGGCTACAAAAGAAGCCTTTTTAAATAGAGATACACTTGGTCATACGAAAATACCTTTAGCATTATTCTAGCATCTTCTCTGCTAGATGCCTGGCAAAGGAGCCAAAAGTAGGCTCAAAGGAAAGGATTGATGTGTGCACTTGGCTTCATGCAGCAATCCATGAAATGCCGAAAATTAACGAAAATTAACCCCTTGGTATGTGTTAGACTATATCAGCTTGTATAATAAAGATTCAATCCTCCTTTTAAATCATGAATGCCGAAAAGAAATCATCACATGGTTCTTAGCTTTGAATAAACCAAAATGAAACTAATCTGAAGTTACTGACGACCTTCAATGCAGCATCCTCTTTAGTGTTGGAGAAATGGTCGCCACAACATGAGAAGAAATGAAGAAAAGGCCAGAAGTCCAATAATGACAGAAGGAAGGCAGCCTTTCTTGCTTGGTTTTAGGATCATGGGGTGATTTTGGAATCTGAATCTGAGAAAAAACAAGGAAAATGTGGTGGTGAGACCATTGATCATTTTCTCCATCTTTGTGACATAAGGAGTCTTCTTTTGGCTCTCTGTGGCCTTCAGTGTATTAGTGAGGTGCTTCAGGCATAATGCAGGACAAAGGTCCCAAGATGTTGAGGATAAAATGCACTTTGGCACCCTTCTTTATCAGAGACAAACAGAGAGAATCCAATTGCCCCCCGTGACCTGGCAGTCACAGGTTCAAAATGTGGAAACAGCTTCTGCATGACAGGGTGTTGCCACTTAAATTCAACCCAAAAGTCGTTTTGGATTTGTACTGGACGGTTTAGACGAGGCAAGTAGGTTTTGAACTTCATCAAAGCTTGAATCCACATCATTTGAACTTGAAGGTTAAATAAAGGCGCGCAAGATGCACAAGGTTTGCTACAGATTGGTGGGACAAATACTGAAGGTTCTTGTGGGCCCTAACAAGATTTCGAACTTCACTGAAGTTCGAACTCACGCATGTCGACTCGAAGGTGGACTTTGTAAACTGATGGGCCATTGATGTTTCGAACCCTTTAAGTTCGAAACCATTCGAACTTTCAGAGTTGGGAGCCCAAACCCAAAAAAAGGATAGTCGTCACGTGCTTGAATTATGTTCTTGGGGGGATAAGCCAAATGGAGGAGGAATTATCAGGAGAAATAACCTGATAAGCCTGAAAAGATACTTCGAGGAAGCCTCTTAAAAGCAAAAGGCAAATCCTACATAAAGGGAGGAGATCAAGGTTTCAGAATAAGTCGAAGCAAGAGAGAAAAGAGACTAAAAACCGAGAAGAAGCAGAAGCCCTAAAGAAACCTTCAAGAGCTACGGTTTACAGGTATAGGGTTCCAGCCACAGGTTGGCGGAAAATTTTGCAACTTAGAGGTTGATACGCGGTCTTCAATAAAATTTTGTTTTCTTTAACTATTCATGTTGGTTTCTTGTTTAGTTTATCTAGAATCAGAAGTTGTAGTCTTTAGTTCGTCCGATGATGTAATTAACGATCTGACAGGTGTCTAATCGGAGATCATCATAACTAAAAATAAACATCGGCACAAAAACTCAGAGTCGATGGATGTTTGTTTGCACTTGATTTGTGATCGGCCCTTTGTTCTTTAAGGTCTCAAAATCAGTGTCATCACAGGGGGAAGGTTGAGTGCATCTAAGCCTCATGCAATAGGTCAGCCGTTTGTTTTTACATGGGCTTCACCCCTCTCAAGCGAAATATACGGGACCAGCACAATTCATCAATATCGTATTGCAGCAGATAAGAAGGGAGTGTGCACAAACTTCAAGTAAGTACATTAGTTCATAACTTTTTATTAATATTGACAAAAGTCACATACCAAAGTCATAACCGGATTTCCAGAATTTGCAAAAGGAAGCCTACTTTCAGAATCAGGTTCTTGAAGGCTAGACCCTGTAGCAATATATGAGAAAGCAAATAATAATTAGATGTCTACATCACAATATAAAATATGTGTGTGTGTGTGTGTAGAAGTGCACAAGCACATGGCAGTGCAAAGGGGGGAGAAAAGAAAGTGCATAATAGCACCTGTAGAAATCCCATTTGAATATGGTCTTGGACTGTCATCTCTGTTTGAGAAATTTGATGAGACGGGCATACTTGGAACTTCAATTCTTTCCAGCGGGGTATCGTCTACAGGTAGACAGATAAAATGATGGATGCATTGGGCTTTTGACTTGCTGCCAACATGCTCTGCAATTTCATTCCAGTTCTCGTTGAAGAGTTCCATTGCCTCAAGCAGCAGGAGGGTTTCCTGATCAGTCCAACTTTCCCCGTCGAGATCTCCATAATCCATAGTAGAATCGACCCTTACAAAATCTAGGCTTGAATGACCAGTGACGAATCTTCCCTCATGGAAGCAACCTAAGCACAATAACACGTCAACCTGTTGAGAGAAAACTGCTGGTTAGCCATACTTGCCGAACAGAATAATTCTAGATATACACAAACTGAGTTATGCAAATTAATCCATTTCATATACATAATAGAATATCGAGGCATCTAACCACAAAACAAGATGATTACTCATGTCATTCAAGAATTTTTTTGACATGAAAAGAATACCAAGCAAAAGCAGGTGCAGATCACATATCCATGCCATAGTTTGCAGCAACAACAGCTGAAATGTATAAAATCCTGCTTGCATGCATAAACTAACCACATAAACCATCATTTTAATTTGAAACTACCGAATAAGGATTCTAATATCATTTTTGTTAAGTATAAGTTTATTAAAGCAAAGAGCCAAGGGGGCACAACCCGATACAAAAAGAGCCAGATCAAGGGCATATACACTCAGCAAAACTGTCCATAAACTCAGAAAAAAAGGCCTCACCGGAGGAATCCCCCTTAACCCAACTAAGAAGCAAAAGCAAAAAAGAGGATTTCAGCCAGTCCAATGCTGCTTCCGCACCCTCAAACGCCCCTGTATTCTTTTCCAACCATACCATCCAGAGCAAGCCATGGGTTATCACGCACCAAAGGTCAAACCCTTCCTGTGTCGTTTATAAAGAGACCAACAACGAAGTAGATCAATGGCGGTGTTGGACATTACCCACTGAATATGGAGGAGGCTAAAAACCATCCAGGGCAATGAAGAAAGAAATGACTCACGGAGACCCTGTCAGATTTGCAGATATAGCATCAATTAACATAAGTCTTCCCACGCTTCCTCAGACTGTCCCTTTTTAGCACCGAACTCCTAGCCACGTCCCAAAGCAAAAAAGCACAACTTAATAGGGGATCCACGGCCTCCAAATCAACTGCCAAGGAAACTGACCAACAACTCTACGGGATAGAGAGAATAAAATGTTCTAACTGAAAAAGAGCCCATTGGCCCCGCGATCCAAACTACACTATCCTCCACATCATTGAAAGACCATACTCGATTGATTCTCTGAAGAAAGCCAGAAGCTTTTATGTAATCTTATTCTTTTACGTAACGTGTCAGCTGAATTGTTCATACAAATCATTAAATGAAAATGCTGACCACCAAGCTCATCTAACATGAGTGTGGTAGAAAGTGATTGGAATAAATGTGTGCGGTGGGTAATGCATATATCAAATTACAAAATCAAAACACGGTCAATAAGGATATGGAGAAGTCTGACCAAACAAACTCTTCTTATTCTGACGTCAAACATGAACTCAAATGTATAATATCCAATTTGTTTGACTAGTTGAAAAACGCCAATCCAACACACAAGCGAATCTACAGGAAAACACGCGTGCATGCGCACCCAAACACACGCGCATATATACCCAATATGTACATTTATAGGTATATATATTTAAAAGCACGTAAATAGGACCAACCATCCTCAACTGGTGAAAATTGCTTCAAGAGACACGATTCTGTTGAGAGAGCCTCTTGAATTTTACAAGAAAGCCAGACTACAACAGTGAGGAAGAGCAGCATGATCACCTTTGAGTTCAATGTGAAGGTAATAGCACATTGAATTACACAAAAGCCAGACTACAATAGTGAGGAAGAGCAGCACGGTCACCTTTGAGTTCAATGTGAGGGTAAAGAAAAAGATAGTGGCTTACAATTTAACAGAGGATATTGTCCTCAACTTGAGGCAATGGCAAACACAATTGCAACAGCTGATCTTAAACAGTTTGGCTTAAGTTGAGTTGATCATTAAATAGGTTCACAGTACTTGTGTTGCATGGACTCTTCAGAACGCATCACATTTTGTCAGAAACTTGACTTTCTGGTAAGGGTACTCCGTACTGGATAACTGAAGTTCATCATAAAATTGCAAACGAAAACATTTTTAACAGGTTTCTTTTGTAATGACTTAGCATAAATAACGTTCTTATTTTGAAAAAATTTATGTTACCTAATCCACCACTTCACCATAGGAAAATAGAAATGAATGAATCAACGCTTAGGCACACCCACAACTGACTGTCTTGAAGAATCCATGTGACATAGGATCCAATTAATGCGGTGATATGAACCATTCGTTTTCAGTGGTGACCGTCCAATACAGTTTATCAAGGGTCAACCCAACCACTGATCAGATTGCCAGGGACAAAAAGAGCGAAGTGGCTTTCACAGTTGTGGTCGGCAGGGAGATTGTTTACAGGCTTCTTCTAGAATAAATTCACAGCATTAGAGATGGATTCCGCTCATTTATTACCGTTAAAGCTACATCATTATCTACAAAGTAGAAAAAGTTACCTATTTTGTAAAGCCAAAGATTTGTCAAGACATCATCCACCAAGCAAAAACTATTTCAAAAACTGATTTAACTCTCACTATAGACACTTCCTCTCACAAAAAGGCTCCATCACGTCTTTCTCTCCAACTACAGCACAGCCTCCCAATCTGTATGAAATCCTGATTCCTCCCTTTCGTGTAAAAGGCCCAAATCCTCAAACTTATCAAATGGGAAACTATGATGCATAACTCTGGATGGCTTCCGCTTAATGAGAAAGGCTGGTTTCAAAAGCGTAGTGCCCCTATTTCTGAGGTACAAAAGCATATGAAACATGATATAAGCTCGTTTCAACAATGTAGCAATGTCATCGTTCAATGGCCGTTCGTAGGAGGACTGAACAGACGAACTATCCCACACACAGTGAGAAGAAAAAAAAGTTCAAATTTCCAGCGTCCACGAGGGCGTATTTGTCAGTTTATCTTACTATACAAACAGGAAAAAGATAGGACTGGCATCCACATCTGACATGACATCCTAATGCTTGCATCTCACATACAAGACCAATACGCAATGTGTATCTTAAGCCAGACGAAATGCCAGGCAAATTGATTTGATACAATTTAATTTACGGAGAGACTATTTCCACTCCCTCACGCTGAAAGGTTAACAAATGTCGCTAAATTTGCTAGCCAGAAAAGACGGTGGAAAAGCATACAAGTAGGTGGCAATAGCATTTCCCTCTAATTTATTACTCCCATCCCGGAAAAAATGAGAGCTTTGACTTCCCACCCGTATTGAAGAGAGAGGCAAAGTGTTGTCTAATTCCTATCCTACCATCTGTAAGTACTTCAGCTTTAAACTTATTTAACAACCATGGCCCCACCATTTCTTCTCCATCCTCCTTCTCTCCAAGTCCGATAACTAAAACAGGAACAGCAAAGATCAAAACTAGATGCCATGGCTGTAATCCACTATATTTTGGTGCTGAAAAGGAGGCCAGAAGCCCTTATTGAGTTTTGTGCATAATGCTAAGGTCTAAGAGAAAATCTAAATAGCTGTTGTTACATTTAGTCTCATTCTTTTCTCGATCTGAATTTGATCATCAATTGCAGATCTATTGCAGTTCCTTAAGCGTGAGGAAATTATAAAATCCTAAGGCATGAGATCTTGACAAATTGCGGCATATAAATTGCAAAAAACTTCCATAATATCTGTTGAAGATTGACTTGCCCAAATTGACTGGTCGTCTGACTTAAGACCTAGTAGTTCCCCTCAACGACTAGCATGCCAAGGCTCAATGGATAAGCTGCCCAGGCACATGCCTAGTCGAAACGAACACCAGATTGATGAGCCTTCACAGGCCACTGCCTCACCACCACTTACCCATGAGCCATCAAGCACCATTATAAACAATCAAATGCAAACTTTCTTAAAAGATATTGATGGTGTGGTTGTCTACCCTTAAATCAGTCACTATTGGCCTCTACCTAAAAGCTTATGAACATGAGGATGCTTCTGATTGCTTGCCAATGAGGTGAATCTTCTTGGCTTAATCGCTTAAAGTGAGGCAAATAGAAGCTCAAAGCTGTGTCAACTGTGGTGGTGAACATAGGGAGGCGACGGCAGTGGTGGCTGTAGAGAGATGCTGGTGGTAGTTCTATATATTTGTAGGGAGAGAGGAAATTAGATCGACAGTCGGGTCTTTGACCCAAAAGGAAGAGAAAAGAGGTGGGTCCTCATCATCAACAAGGAGGCGCAGTCAGTGGTGCCCGTAGGGAGAAGGCGACGGTGGTAGGATACATCTCTGTATACACGTACAGAGAGAGAGAGCGCGCGCGCGAGAGCAGAGAGAGAGAGAGAGAGAGAGAGCTGGGAGTGCTACAAATAGTTGTTCTTTGGCCCAAAAATAAAATGTGGAAAATAAGAGGTGGACCTAAATAATTAATGCATAAGGGTAGTTCTGGTATTTTTAATGATTTATAGTCCTAATATAGAAGGCAATATCTTTCTTTGGGACCTCCCAAAATCACTAATTTTGGGAGATGTTACTTAGGGACAGAAGGACTGTTATTTTTGGCGCTCACTTTTAAAGTTTGTTCATCTGCACTTATTACAATGAGAAACAACTCATCTTTTCAGTTGCAATATACTGAATGCACTAGACTAGATTTAAGATACCCCAGTGCAAGCAGCTCCGGCATTGCAGGGTCTAGGGAGGGCTGATACCGCAGCCTTACCCCCACAATTGTGGAGTGACTGTTTTCATGTGTTCAATCCCCATGATAGACAAAATAATATGGGATAAGCAAAACCTTGGATTTCAATACAGGATGCCTATCCCTATTCAACAACTACGCGGATTGGCCTTTTACCTAATGGTGGCTCTTTACTCTGTCAAGACGTTTGTCACAACTCGTGGACTCGGTATCGGTGACCGGACCAGACACGTGTCTGAGTGTCGGACTTGACTATTTCTGCAATTATAAGACACAAGAACACGGATCCAAATTTCTACACGTACACAGGTACACGTATGGAACATTTAATTCCAAAAAAGTAGTTTATATGAGACTATATATAAGGATAAACTAGCAAGTATACTAATTTTCTGTGTGGTGGAAAATAAAAGGAAAACACGTGAAGGTCCCCGCACGGCTCTCTCTCTCTCTCTCTCTCTCTAATCTGGACTCCACATCCTCTTTTTCCTTCAACCTTCATCTTTCATCATCCCGCACGGCTATCCATAAGTCTCTCTCTCTCTCTCAAACACACAGAGATCTAAACTGGACCCCTCATCTTCTTTTTTCTTCAACCTCCATCTTTCATCATCCATGGCGTTCTCTCCTCTCTATCTTCCTCTGGATACTCAGTCTTCTTCTTCTTTCAACCTTCATCTTCCATGTCTCCCTCTGGACACTCGGTCTTTTTCTTCCTTCAACCTCCATCTTCCATATCGATAGATTTGAAGAGATGCAATCGGCATTACGGTGTGTCTATCCGGCAAAGGGAGTGCCGGTAGGGATGCCATACAAGTATGCACATCGTGTCGGTTGTTCGGTGATAGTTCTAATGTTATTGATGAATCTAGCTTTCCCGAAATCTAATAAATTATCACTTCCGAGGATAATGGCTAGTTGAGTACTGGCAAAATTAGGAAAGCTGAAAAGATGATTAGATCTATCGTGGAAGCACTGGAGGAAGGTTAGATGTGGATGAGATCGCTAGCCAGAGCCTACCCCTATCTCATTACTCTTAAAGGCTCCTTTTTCCTTATGACAAGTAGATTTTTAACAAAAAAAATGAAAAAGAGAGGCACCTGCCATGTTCACAGAGAGTAAAAAAAAGAACAACTCAATCTTTTAAAGCCCTAACAAAACTGTCAACGTTGAATATCACTTCCTCGTGGAAATTTCACTTCCTCCGCCTAACAAAAAAGAAAATGCAGAAAAGCAGCTGTAAGTCTCATCAAACTCGACGCCTCGAAAGCCAGCTCTTCCTTTCAAGCCAAATGGAATCAACTCCCAAAGCCTCATAAGCTTTCTAGTTATTTTGCACAAATACCAACACCTCAGAAAATCCACGAATGAAAGAGGCATAACGGAATAAGTATCAAAAGACCAAAGCTCCTGCGCAGTTGAGCAATGAAGCATAAGATGATCCACACATCCGGTTAACACATACAGCACCAATTAACAAAGTCGTCTTCTGTCTTTGCAAATTATCCCCCGTCAAAGCTGCATCTTTTGCCACCTGGCCATTTACCCGAGATCCACATGATACACGATATGGCTTCCTAACTATCGTAAAAGATACATGTACATGCCTGCAGGTAAATGTATTCTAGTGGGCAAATGGACAATCTAGTAAACAGAAAGTGCGAACATGGATCAAGGAAATATATTGATGATGAGCTGAACAAAAACAATAATAAGAGGAAAAGTACATGTACTTCACCTCCTTCTGAGACTGATAGTACACTGTGGGAAGAGGTTGAGAACAATAATTGCATCGGTTCTCAGATAGGCGTTCTCGAATTTTGCTGTCCACATCCGAGTTGTCAGGGTCGTGGCATGCCAGCTCTGGGTAAACATCTGCTGCCTTCAACCTACATCTAGGCTTATCGAAACGTATCAAGCTGTCAATGGATTTCAAAGCAGTTGATGGCACATGAAGTTCCCCATTTGTATCCTCGCCCAAACTAACCCCAATGTTTTGGGGTTCGCGATTTGGAGCAGCAGCACAGTAATTAATTATCCCCCAGTGATTGAGAAATCGTAGAATTCGGGTCATGTCATCAAGGTCAATACCAACCACCAGTTCTTGACAATCGTTAACTGACAACCTCTTCTCTGGATTCGCCATGTACTTAGCAACAATACAATTCCTGCACTCCATGTATTTTTCGGGTGTGTGGTTTGCTGACTTCCCAGAGAAGAAGTGCGGCACCACCTGTCTCTCCAATCTATGCACACTATTAGGTGAAAACCAATCTGCTCGCAAAAAGAAACGCCAAAACACGAAATGATCAAGGTTTGTGTATGTCCAATTAAAGGATTGGAAAGCAATGTACATAGCACAATAGTTCAACCAACAAAGTGTGCATGGTAGAAGCTCAAAAACAAAAGAAAATTTTAGCCTACAGTGATAGAAATAGTCATATAGATGATAGGCGCACATACACAAGCATTGTAGTAGCTTAATACGTAAGTATGACAAACTTACAACGAACATACAGAGGAGGGGCACACACATACACCCCAGACACAAGGTAGAAGCCTAAAAATAAAATCAACTAAGTTCAGTGGCAAACCTAATCAATGCACAGGGAGGTATATATACTACACAGGCACGCACGCGCACACATACAAATGCACACACCGGACACACAACAAACTCGTGGTAGTAGCTTAAAAGCGATGTAAAACATACTTAAAGTGCAAGACCAAATAAGTGTATAGAGCAGACATAAAGATATAGAAATGCAGGGGCGCATACACAAGATACACATAAAGAGCGAAATGGAAACACAGCAGACAGAAAGCAGGCAGGCACCTGCGTGCAATGGCACGACATGAATCCGACTGCTTCCGAACCGCTTCACCATGCCACGGCCTTCCATGATCGCGGGCGGCGTGATCACACAAGCCGTGTCATCGCCGCCCTCCGCCGGCACGGCCGACAGCGCCTGCAACTGCCCGTACGAGAGATTCTCCAAAGCGATGCCGCTGACGTGCTGCCCCCTGCTCTCCCCCCTCTGCCCCGCCCTCTCCGCGGCCACGACTGCCAGCACCGACGAGTGCGGCCGGTTGACCGCGTGCCTGACGGCCACGGGAAAGTCCGAGATTCGGACCCCACCGCCGGCCAACACCTCGGTCTCTCGGGCCGGATCGGGAGGATTCCTGTTGTCAGGGTTTTGGTGGTGTTCGTCGGGTTCGGGCTGGTGGTTGTGGTGGGGCGGGTCGAGGTCTTCGTCGATGTCGTTTTCATCGTCGTCGTCGACGTCGTTATCGTCTTGAGGGGGTTGTTTGGGCTTTCGATTGATTTGGGGGTCTCCTCTCTTTCGCTTCCTCCACCTGGTCCGGACATCTGCGGAAACAGCGAATTTGTAACACAAAAATTGGAATTTCAAACGCTTAGTTTATCTAGGGTGAGAAAGAGAGGAGTGTGTGATGTGCGTGTGTTTGTGTGGGTGGGTGGGTGGGTGGGGGGATTTACCTGAAGAGGAGGAAGCTGGCATTGCTGGGGAAACCTGGCAGGAGAGAGGAATGAGGAGAGAAAAGGGGGGGGTGCTTGTGGAGAGATTTGTGTGTGTGTGTGTGTGCGTGCGTGCGTGTAAGACAACGAAGGGGATGGTAAGAAGCTCGGCTCCTTTGTCTTTTCTGTACTTCGTGTGCAAGCCCGTCTCCAGGTTTGCTGAGGAGTAGCTTGTAGCTGCGTCTCACGCGGTAATCTTGCGCGTTGACAGCTATTTTGCTAAAAAAATCTACGAAAATGCAGAAAAAAAAATTCGTCACAACGAGGTATCAATTCGTCACATATACTGTCACGGTATAAAAAAACTCTAAAGAATCAGGCATTGACAGTAAATTAGAGATGTCAAACAGGCCGGGCTTGGGCCGCCCGGCCCGGGTCCATCGGGCTTGAAGCGAAATCGGGTCGGGGCCGGGCCAAGGAAGCTGCCATCCGGGCCGGGCCGGCTGAGGAGAAATTCTAGGCCCGGTCCAGGCCCAATTTCTAGGGCCGGCCCGGGCCCTTTTTTTAATTTTTTTTTTAAATTTTCTTGTTATTCAATTTTAAATTTCATCTTTAGGCATGTCCAATTTTCAAATTTTGACAAATCTAATTTTTATCCTTTTATTTCATTATATGTAATATTCATATATATGTATGTATGTATAGATATATTTATTTGTCTCTCATTTTATTTTTTGCTATATGTTAAATCTTTTTTTACTCTTCTTGGTGATCTTTATTAATAAAATCTGAACACATAACAATTATTACTATTTAAGAGAGACTGTTTCTACTATTTGATATTTTACTTCAAACTAATTGGCCGAAAACTCGGGATTGATACATGTTAATTTCCAAGACGATCTTAAGTAATAAATATAGAAAAATAAATGTGTTCATAGGCCCTCCTCCTTTTATCCGGGCTTGGGACCGGTTGCTTGTAAACAAACAGGCGAAGTTACCTATTTTTTTATATATACGAAAAAATATATATCTTGCTTACAAAATTTTATTTTATATATATGGAAAAAAAAATATATTTTGTGAAAAATTTATTCTTAAAACTTAAGAGAAGGAAAATAAAAAGAAATTACCTAATCATCCGGAAGTACTTCAATATCCGAGTCACTGCTCTTCCTATCATCAATCGGTTTATCTTGCTCGCGGTATTTCGCATCAAGATAATCCTTCCAACATACACATAGCTCGAGCGACTCGGGGTTAAGACGACTCCTCCTGTCATCCAAAACCCTCCCGCTGGCTGAAAATGCCGACTCTGAAGCAACCGTGGAGGCTTGCACTGGCAGTACATCCCGTGCAATTTGGGATAAAGTTTTATACATGTTTTGATTTTGTTTCCAAAAATTTAACAAATTAAAATTAACCTGTTCTTGCATTGATAAATCAGAATAATGATCAGTATTTGCATATACACCAATCTCATTAAAAGAGGAAAAAGTAGACGAACCTGCCGAATTAGAAGTACCTTCACCTGGTAGTTGTCTTGCTACTAGATGTTCAAAGCCCTTAAGGTATGGCGCATAATACCTCTCAACAGTGGATGATGTAGCTCGCCCGCGCACGTCAGCAGAATTACGATAGAGGTTGAACAATTCCTCAAACCTCTTGCTCACTTTTGCTGTGAGTGCGGTTGTCTCCTCTGCTGTGTAGCACATTAATTTCGATATCTCTTGTATCGAGGCGTTCACGCCATGCAACTTTAACCTAGGATCTAAACAAGTAGCCACAGCAAAAATAACAGGCAGTCTACTCCAATATTTATTAAACTTTTTATCCATCACTTTTACTATTTCCTAAAGGGTCCTATATATCTCCATTTTGTTAACATTGTAGCCATCTTGAGAATTTCTATTACAGCGAGAGGAGAGGTGGGATAGTACGTACCAGACAATAAATTGGTAGACGTGTAGAATACCTCCAAAAATTCAGCTAGGTATGTGGCCATCTGCCATTCCTCTTGAGTTGGCAAGCCGGCTGGGAACTGGGTTAGTAGAAAATGCGTATAGACTTCTCGGTATGCCAGAATGTGTAAAAGCATATGGTATGTAGAGTTCCACCTGTGGACCACATCTGTAACTGCTCTCCTGCGAGGCATATTATATTCAACACACAACGTTTTAAATTGTTGTGTTCTCGGACTCGAGCTATTAACATACGCTGTCATACCCCTCATTTTGACAAGAATATCTCCTGCAGCAGCTAAACCATCTTGAACAATTAAATTAATTATATGACAAACACAACGAACATGAAATAATTCACCAGAAAGTACAGGTTTGAGGCTCTCCTTTAAAGCATCAACAGCAGCTGTATTGTTAGAAGCATTATCAAAACTAATACTCATAATCTTATCCTTTAATTTAAATGTGGTACATGCTTTTAATATAAGAGTAGCAATGTTCATTCCATCATGCGGAAAAGGAAAGAGCTCGAAAGCGATGATTCTCTTGTGCATAACCCAATCTGCATCAATCCAATGAGCGGTCACACAAGAATAACTAACAAAAGTAAATGGAGATTGCCAAATATCAGAAGTAAGACTAACTTTACCGTCAAATTTATCGAAATAATCGATAAGGCGTGCTTTAGCAGCATTGTACTGTCGGAGTGCATCGGATCTAGTTGTGTTTCTATGAACCTTTTTGTACAAAGGTTGAACGTATGTGTTCATATATCTAGAGTGCTTAGGATTATCGGCAAAAGAAAAGGCTTGTTCATCGTGAATAACAAATTCAGCGAGACCGTCTCTTTGCTCTCGCTGATTATAAACAAATAACTTACCGTCAAAAGATAACTGCGTTTGGGTAGGTTCGACGTGGCCTTGTCGAGGTGCACACTGAGGGTAATGCCTGTTAAGATGTCCATTACCACTACCAGACGAAAATAATTTAGCGCAGTACTTACATCGAGCTTTTCGGATGCCGTCCACCATAACTACATCGAAATGATTCCAACACTCGGCTTTCTTTTTTTTCCCCTTTTGGACTTCTGGCTCATTACCGGAGGCATTGCTCGGCCCTTCTTCATCATGACCAGGCATAGGGTTGAGATTATGCCACGGAGTAGTAGCTTCGCCAACCGAGCTGCGTCCTTGACTATAATGCGGGGGGTCTTCATCAGGCGTGTATTCAAAATCTGGAATGTTTTGATTGAACTCCCAATTGGCTTGGGTATCTATCATACAGCCTGTACTCATTCGTCCAGGAACGAATGGTTGTGTTGGTGCTTGGATTGGTGTTTGTGATGGCCGTGGCGCTGGCGCTTGTGCTTGCGATGATGATGATGTTTTTCGTGATGATGATCCACGCCTCAGTTTCTTCAATAATCCAGCCATATTTCACGCTAAACTTTTTTACTAGATTGGAAATCAAAATTCGTAAGAGTAACTAAATACACAAGTATAAGAGTAGTAATAAGAAATAACAATTAAAAGAATGAACGAGTAACAAATATTAATCACTGAGGGTAATTCTGAAATTGGAGAGAGTTAGTAATTAAAAAGCATTTAGTAATAGTAATTAATAAATAAAAATTCACTAATTACTAATTACTAGACAAAATAATTAGAGAGTAACAAATTAATAAGAGTAGTAGTTAGTAATTAGAATTTAGCAAGAGTAGTAATTAATAAACAAGAGTACTAATTAGTAAATACTAGTAGTAATTAGCAAGAGTAGTAATTGGAGAGGGAAATAGTAGCAAAGCTTGTAGAAATATAGAATGTTTAGATAAGAGAGAGTAAGAAGATTGGTGTGAAAAATTAGAGAGAAATGGTGTGAATTTATAGATTTTAGAAACTTCACAAAAGACCAAAATACCCCTAAAAACTATCCGTTTATAGTTGTTGGGGAGGGTAAGAGTGTAAAAACCTTTAAAGGAGTTGGAAAAATTAAGTTAGACTAAAATACCCCCCAAACTAGCCGTTATATTGCTGTTGGGGGGGTAAAAGTGGAATTTTGGGGGAATATATCCGTTGGAGGAAAAGGGGGAAAAACAAAAAATTCAAACAGGTGGGGCCGGAACCGGGCCCAAAACCAGGCCGGATAATCGGGCCTATTTTCGGGCCGGGCCGGGCCCGGGCTTTTTCCCAGATTTTTTCGGCCTGGTCCAAGCCCAGGCCCTAAGCCCAATTCCTCCGGGCCAGCCCTGTTCATGAAAGGGCTGGGCCAGGTCGGCCGGGCCGCAGGCCGCCCGGCCCGTTTGACAACTCTAAGTAAATACTTAGACCGTCCTTCTCTTGGTGATTTGATAAGCGGGAAAAATGTGTCACCTCATCACATAATATTTCACAATCAAAAAGTATTAGCACACAAAACTTTACATTGAACTCATTAATGTCGGTAGAGGTTTTCGAATACTCTGCCATCTTTAAAGCAGGAGTTCTTGTTTTCTATTTGAAAATTCTTGCTGGATTAATAAGGACTATTAGCAAATCTTATGTAATTTTAAAAAATAATTCTAAACATTCTAAAATGGTATCTTACAAATATATCACTCTGTTTTTGCAGTTTGTAATGTAAAACTAAATACACAAAATAAAATACAAAGAAACTAAAATATGTATTATTAGTTATAAAAAAGTTATTAGTTTAAACAAATTAGAGTAAAATGTTGACATTATTTGGCCACCTAACTCATCAATTTGGGCCGATCAAGGCCTTCAGCGTCAATCATTGTTAACACCATGCTCGTCAAGTGGTCATGTGCCTCTCATCTAGATCTTATTTGGGACATTTCTGTCACTTCAAGCCTAAAATTACCTCATCTTTCTTGTGCACTTTCTCTCTCCTCAACTCTCCCCCTTCTAACAAACAATCTCAGTTTTGTTTCATGTCTTTATGTAATGCCTCGAAAATATGGAGCTCCACTGTCCTGAACTCCCGGAACGTTAACCTACTGGATCACATAAACGTATTCACTAACATATATTCTAAATCATCTAATTCAGCATCAACCCAGATTCCTCAAAATACCATATTACAAACTGCTTAGCTTACATTATTACCGCTTAAGTCCTGCGCAATTTAAATTCCTAAGAACAAACTAACAGTACTGACCCACGCAGGAGTTTTACCATACAGTGGTGATGGGCTCATCGGAATCTCACTCAACTCTAAACTCATTTTCGAGTATTCTACAATTGACCATTACCTGCAGAAAGGAATCAAACAAATGGTGAGCTTTCGAGAGCTCAGTAAAGTCGCACAATGACTCCTAAAAGAATTGCAAAAAGATTCCAAAGAATCCGACCGACAATAATTTTTGAATATTTCAAATGATCTGAATAGCTCAATGATTTCCAAAATTATCAAAATTCATCATAAATAAATATCAAAGTAAACAATAACAATCACGACAGGTTCCAAAATGATCATTAAATATCATAGTCAAAGTCGTCACTTCAAAATAAAATTAAGGTTTCCAAAATGAGTTCAAAAGCAATTTTGGGAAGGATTTCAAGCAAGCACAAACCATTTGAGATATTTCTTTTCTCAATCTTTTCCGTAACAGTCACAATATGATACGGTGCAAATAAAATTAAAAATCAACGTTGATCTTGGACGGTTGCGATGCCACTTAGGTAAAGCTAGTAGTGTACACATGCATGATGTACTATAATAATTAATAGTCTCATTGGTTACTAGCCTACATTTCATGCAGGATTCAAACCAGCCTTATACCGCCTCCCCACAGAACGGATACCTAGGTCAACACAAAAAAATCAACAATATCAATAAGCATTAACATAAGCTCAACTAATCAAAATCAGATCGGATTTCAATAACCATAACATACCGAAATAAGTCATCATTTGGAATTTCAGAAGAAAATCACAAATAAATAGCAATTGCGAATAGTTATCGAATTTAGGCACAACAATTCGGAAATAACGGATATAAACAATTATCAAATTTGTTCAGCATCTAATACAGGCAAGCATCACAAAATTTTCAAATAATAGATTCAGGTTCAATATTAGGGTTTTCTGGGGAATAATATGCTGATATCATTACATACTTAGGAGTTCGACATTAGTCATAAGTAAATAAAAGGAGTACTTATAAGTTATTAAAATAAGGATTCGAACGAAAGTCCTTACCCAGGGTTCAGATAGAATCCCTTACCTAAATCCGCAGCTAGATTATCCTAACCGAAAAGTCTTTAGCTTTACCCTAAATGGAATAATCGAATCATTAGAACACAACCTACAGTACAATATTATAACTTAATACGGACTCACACATACTTCCAAAATGAACTTCCTTCACCTCAAAAGTAAAATTACCAAAATGTCCCTCTCTGACTTAAATCACCAAAATGGTCTTCTCGTAAGTAAAATCACTATAATAATCTTATTGTATGCAATTTTACCTAAAAATACATTTTTTAAGTCAAATTGCCAAAATACCCCCTCTCACACTTGAATCACAAAAACAACCTTCCCGCAAGTAAAATCACTCAAACAATCTTACTATATGTGAATTTACTTTAAAATACATTTCATAGGTAAAATTATCAAAATACCCCCTTGGGATTTTCGACACCTCAAAAATATCTTAAAATATAATATTTAGCATTCTGATGTCATTTCTGGACTAAAAACTATTTGAGAAAATTTTTGCCCGAAAATCCCGGACCGAGCACTCAGAAGCTAGTTTCACGAAAAATATCTATTGGTCTCAAAAGAGCACAAAAGTTTAGAATATGAAACATATCAGTAAATAAGATTTTACTAAAAATTTTAGATTAAAATAACTTTATTTACCATGTTAAATAAATTCAAAATTTCTCATAATTGATACCCTAATTTAGGACACTTTGCAGACACCACAATTCCCAAAAAATTGTGTACATCTCATAAAAATATTGGGGATTAATTTTTTAGACTTTGTCTAATTTTAATCCTAGATATTTATAAAATTTTATTAAAAACTGCCTAATTTAACATCCTATCTTTAGCGACAATTTTAGTTACTATTCATATTATTATACACACTAATGTACCTTAGAAACACACACCTATCTTCTACCTTGGCCGAACACACACCCAACTCACTGATACCCTTTGAAATTCACTGAAACTCACCCTTTCACTCACTAACACCATCCTAATCACACATACACATATGCTTAACACAATTACCTAATCAATTTTATACGAATTTAGCTTTAATCTCATAATTCAGCCATATAAACACCATGAACAGACACTGTATAAGCATAGGAAACACACCAACACACACGAAATTCATCCACAGAGGGATTTAGAATTTACCCTTCAAGATTTTTCTTCACTCTCTCCCTTTTCCCTATGATTTTCTGCCAGAATTTCTCTTCTCTTTCCCCCAAATTCTTACATGTTTTACTCTCTCTGTTTTCCCTCATTTTCTTTGTTTCTTTCTTTCCATTTTTCTTGTTTTCTTCCTTTCCCAAAATGGAAAGTTTCTTCTTTTTTCCCCTTCACTTCTTTTTTCTTTCATTCGAAAACCCACTTATGCAATCCAATATTAAATTATTTAATTATCTTAGTCATGAGAAGCTAGTAGGTGATGGCAAACTCTAAAAAACATAGTTTCTAAATTATAATTTTATAACCCAAAGGGGTGGTGGAGATGGCAAGGGGCCTCGAGGAGTGACCTCGAGGTCCCGAGTTTGATTTTCCATACCGGGGAGTTATATATATGAATTGCAGTTCTACAAATTTTCCTATTAGGAAATTTTCAAAAAAAAATTATACTTTTATAAAATTACACAAATGCCCCCCACACTTTACATATTTACAAAAGACCCCCAAACTTTTAAAAATGACGCTCAAGCCCCAAAACTTTTTTAATCATTCTTAATTCTATTAAACATCACTGAAAATATACTAGCATTCATTCCATTATTTTTCATCGCTAAAATTATAATTACATTTATGCCCCCAAAACTTTCCAGGATTAAAAAATGGACCAAAATTTTTCAAATATTATATTTTTGTCCCAACATTCTTTCAAGTTTCAACACTCTACTAATACCCCAGAATAACTCAAATTTGACGTCCATTTATTTTTTGAGCCTTCGATAGTCATTTTAACCCACTCCCAAAGTATTACACTTTAGATCATTTTTTGCAGTACAACTCGGTATGCAAATGTCACTTCTTCAAAATTCAATCTTGATTTTGCATATATCTTCTCTTTTATAAAATAAGATCATTTATTTGTTACCATGGTTGGCCCGATATAAAAAAACAAACAAAGGGAGAATATGTTAATTTGAGAATTATATTATAAGAAGACGAAGATTCTAAGATTTTTTATTTGCTAGAGATTTTGATTCTTCTTGAGAATATATTTTTAAGATAAGATCATTTGTGCAGAAAAATTTTGGGGACAATTCCTTACTCTAAGTCCCCAATAACTTACCACTAGAAGAGCACCACCACTGTATTCACCGAACCACCACGCCCAACATCTTGCACCACCACATCACCCCTCGCCAAGCACCCTTCAACACCCACTCGTTACTTTCTTTCAAAGCAACAAAAGAAATGGAGGAGCCACCCCCCACCTCCGATCGGCCCACCACTCCTACTTTAATACCCTAAATTACCTATTTTTTTAAATGGATCAGAATAAAGCCAAAAAAATAGTGTCTATAAATTTGTTGTGTAGTGGGGTGAATGGTGATCCCATATGTGTACTACGAAAGATCTCAAGTCCTATTACCCCTGCTAAATGATGATTCAACATGGATTATACATGTTGAAAGATATGTGTGATATAAGGTTGAAGTAGATCTTGTTCTATACCAAAAGTGGGAGAATTAAATTCGGCCTTGTAAGACCTTATTAGTGTGCTCTTAAGCACCTATTAATTAGCCCATTTGAAAGAGGCAATGCCCTGTGATGTGATCGTGAATGGAGTTGTTATAGCATCATTCAAACTCAAAACCATAATTCACTTACTAGAGAAAATCTGAGTTATGCCAAAGCACAAACTCTGTGAGCTAAAATCAGGGAAAAAAGAAATCCTAAGGCCAGAAATAGCAAAAATGCTAAAGACTAATCATAATCCATTAAAGACTTTAGGGTCTACACTATCCGTGCCATTGGTTGCAGCTTACAATCGCTACCAAAACTGACTAGTGCAAGTTCAATGGCAACAAATATGCGTTGGTATCACCTTCGAGAGCAACCAATGATGTCGGAGTTTTCACTAAAATTTTCGTTTTGATTCAAGTCGTGTTCTTTACATGTTTTGATGCTTATACAATTTTTTTGCATGATCATTAGCACACACTCGCACATACACATGCATACACACAAACACACACTCATAGGTTTATTTCATTCTCAACTTGCAACGTGTGCTTGAAAGTTAGTAAATTAAGCATGAATTTTGTTCATGCACTATTCTCTACATAGATAGTGGGACTTGTCACTGGAGATATATGGTCAAGTTTAAAGGAAATTAGGGTTTTGCAACGGTTATTAGAGGAAGTGTTGGGAAAAATAAGATATTGTTTATTATCGATGGTATAAAATGACCTCAGAGGTATTGGAGCCAAAGTACTGGAAGAGACCAGCCTGGCTTTTAGAAGAAGCGGACTTATTCTTGGTGGTGGTGACGCAGAAGTGGTTATGGTGGTGTTGGTTTTGGGTGGAGGATCAATTGCGCGTGGAGCACTGTTACACGGCCCACTGTGTACTGTGGTGGCATCGAACTTCGGTATGATAATGTTGGTGGTAGCAGCAGAATTGGGTATGGTGGTATTGATGGTGGCGGTAAAAGTTGGAAGTGGTGTTCAAAACCCAAAAAGGCAATAAGACGAAGAAAAGAGAGTAGGGTTCTTAAACAAATATGGTGACAACATTAAACACAAATACTAATAGTCACATTATCACACACCACCAAAGACCATCCACTATGCGTTACCAATGTGGTGGTGTTAAAATATAACCTCATGACCATTTAAGTTTCATTAAAATGTAGGTTACAAAAAAGACTTAAGGTCCAATTAAAAGCCAATTAAGCATATTAAAAGATATTATTACAAACATTATAATAAGGTGTTATGGTTTATCATTAAACATTATAATGAGGCACTTTAACCATCATTATAGATTAGCAAAATAATGGTATAAAACAATATCTCTATAGCTTTCTTTTGGTAAAAGCTAGAGGATGTAGAACTACACAATAACTTCAAACTATGTATTGGTATTTTTGTTTTTATTAAAATACTCCAACAATTCCCCCACTTACTTTAATAAAAGTAAGTGAGGGATGCATTATGAATTACACTTTTTTGAGCAAAGATAGAATATTATGCATTATGAAAGTGGTGTTGCCTTGAAACCTTCACTCAACAATTCCTGTACTAGAGTTAAGGGGCTCGGCGTGAACCATTGACTACTAGAGGGCACGTGGAATCGAGTCACACATATGACATTCTAGGTGTTCTAAACCAAGTTTCTCAGCCCGCACATTACATCCTTGTGCTTTATTTCTATTTTCGTGAATGCTCTAGAGAATCAGCCCAATGCTCATAGGAAGTTCAGCCCCACTTTTACACTCATAGGCGAGTCTATCAAGGATACTTTCATAACTAATGTATCCCAGATGGATGGGCTATACCACTCATAGCATTGGATTATAAAAACCTCAACTTCCAATATCGTCACGAGAAACATGCACTTATACATAGGGAGGAACATTATATCATAAGACAAGAACAATACATATATAGAATTTAGTCACTTTATAAGTCATCGGTCCCCTTACATAGTTCTTGGGAGCTTCAGTCCCTAGGAAGTTGTATTCTTATAGGCGACTTTTACAATTTTAAGCTTAAGTCATACGCCCCTCTATGTATATCAGATATTTGCCTCTAACTAGAGTTTCATAATTTTCACATAATTTTTCGATAAAGATTAGATCAACAAATGGTATGCATACACTTGCTCAAACTAAACCTATGCAATAACTAACTTGTTTATCCATTTCCAAGACAACACCTACCCAACTCGACTTATTTACTTCCATCGGGTCAGAAGACCAACAATTTATTGAGGCAACACCTTATATACTATCTCATGTAATATCATCACAATTTTAATTTCGAACATATATCGAGGCAATAAAAAATTCTTCATGAAGAGACAAGGGTCCATCAATCGAAGAAATAGTCTTTTTCAATGATCGTATGCTAGCAGTCAGAAGTCTTGTTATTGGGAATCACAAGCATGTGACAGTAGCCAATTACTAGTTAAGAGGTCAATTAAAGGGTAAAAATTTGCTTTTGTTTTCCTCTTCAAGAATAAATCCACGTTGCTTATGTACTTCTTCAAAATCTTGAAACAATTCAGAGCAAATTAAATTTTGTCAAAATTTAGAAATCAATTCCAAAGAATGACCATGTTATGGCGCATCGTCTTAAGAAAAACTTCGAGGTTGGGGATATGCCTGAGAAAGTGTGAGTTGTCATCTTATTTTTCCCATGTAGAATTAAAAAAATAAGATGGCGACTTGACCTGGCCGAACAAGATGACCATCTTTTTTTTATTTTACTTGGAAAAAATATGAAAAAACCAAAAATGGCTCTGAATTGCCAACCTATGCATCTAATATTTAAAAACAGAAATAATAGGTTTGGGGACTAAGTTATGCAACGAGAAGGTGCTAGGCAGCCATTATGCTATAAAGGAATGTTACATGCAATTTTTAATTTGAACCCAACATCGAAAGTCAAGTGACCTAAGTACCCAATCGAACAAACCGGAATCAAAACCATGTAGTTATGACAGGACCCCACGAGAGACGACCTAAATCTCGGTCTTTGACTCTTATAATGGACATGGCTTTTTCTACTTAGATTATAGACTCTTTTTATGCTTTTATTTATATTTTTTAGAACATGGTCACGAGGAAGGGAGACAATTTAGACGCTTCTATACTAGAAATGAACTAATCTAGAAATTAAAACTCTCAAAATATGGCTAGAGAAATATACGTTAGCACGGATTGCCCAATCGTATGCTTTTGGCCTGAACCAGAAATGAATTTGACTCTTAGATCGGATATCGTATGAGCGATTTAGAGCTGTTCAAAGTTCAAGTGTGTGCTTGGTGCATGAAATCGGGATTTCTAGGATTTCTCTCTCTCTCTCTCTCTCTCTCTCTCAGGTTTTTTACAGAATTTTTCTTTTAAAGAAAAGGTTCTACTTTTTCTAGGATTTCTAGAAAAGTTCAAAGTTCAAGTGTGTGCTTGGTGCATGAAGTCGAGATCTCTCGGATCTTTCTCTCTCGGCTTTTTGAAGAAATTTTCTTCAAGAAAAAAAGGCCTCCTTTTTGGGTAGACCAAGGGATTAATTTATAGAGGTCTGGGCGCTCATAAAATGGTATAGTTGGTTTTTTCGTATATACCGGCTGGTTCTTCCTAATTAGGTGGCCTTACTGGTCGGTTTTTTGAACACCGACCCGGTCATCTCTTAACTAGACAAGATTTTATACCGTGGTTTGGGAGATTAATTGCCCTTAATTTGGAAAACAAATCTCTAAAAAACAGACGGGATAGACAAAATTTTGGGAATTAATCCCAAGTCAATCTCTATATCAAGGACAAATCATAAATCACAATCAAAATTTGAATGAAGTCAAAATTTCTTTACCTTAACCTAGGTTAAACTTAACTAACTGGACTGGTTTAACCAACTAGACAAGACTACAGATTGTACTTGACTACTTAATGAGCTGGACTCTAACAGGACTAGACTTAATTAATTGAATCAAGCTTATATTTATTACTAGGCCTAAACATATACTAATAATAAACTTAATTAGCAATAAAGCCCAACGGCAAATAAATGAAAGAGAATAAAACAATGCTACAAAATACGAGGTGTTTACAGATCCCCTCGGTGATGGAGCTCGCCTATGGGAGAACATCGTAGAAAATAACATATTGTTGTAGTTAAAAACACATGAAAAGGACCACAAGACAGACAATAAACTCAAAATTGTACATAAATATGGGGTCGAGCCTTTGTAAGGTTTTCTACATATCCCGAGAAAAGGAATCAAACCAAGGCAGTTTGGAAATGGGATATTACTTGGAGCTCGGGCTACCAACGCGCAGAAACCGTTGATCGTCGAGTAACATCAAAAGCCAAACTGAGACTAAACTTTGTCTGGAGCCAGGGCTAAAAGCGCTTGAAAGTGATCGATCATCAAACAAAGTGCTCATTCCTAAAAGCTAGAGACAACAACGCATGAAAGCTGATGGTCGTTTAGGGATACTAAAAAACAGGGAATAAACTTCATCTGGAGCTGAAGCCGACAATGCATGAAAACAGTCAGTTGCTAGATAATGGGTAAACATTTAGATGCCAGAGCCGTTGAATTGGTTTGAGTAGTCGTACAGACATGCAAAAAAAAACAACTTTGCCTGTTCTTGTAGCCACCAAATAAATTTAAATGGTTGACAGGCAAAAGGCGCATAAATCCATATGAGGGGTCGTCTAGATACACTGAAAAAAAAACTTTACTTGTTGTAGGAGCAGCCAAATCAATTTGGATTGTCGACAGACAAAATGCGCACTCTTAGATGTCAGAGCCACCAAATCGACTTCGATGGTTGTCTAGATACATTAATAATTTATGACTGAGGGCCAGAGCCTACAACAACAATGACTATTCACTTAGTCGTAAAGAGGGAGTACAACCCAGAAGCCGGAGCCAACAGTAACAATGATTGATCGTCTATGTGTAGCTAGAAAGATAGTTGTGCGGTTACTCAAAGCCGAGGGCTTGGCCTGAGCTTCTTCTCCGTGCCAAGCGAGTGACAAACCAAGACATATCAACTGATCTTCTAGAGTTTATATGAAGAAGATTATCTTCACATCTATAGGTTGAGCAACATATTCTTATGTGACAGTGGCTAGATGATCTTCACATAAAGAAAGCAATAGACTTGACAAGGATGGTTCTTGCGACACCCTCAACTCAGGTGACGTCACCGGGCTGAGTTATCGACCATAATCACATTCAAAACCCTGTGTTGAATACAGAGCAACTACATCCTCATACTCATACATCATTAATAGACGCTCCAAAATGCGTCCTTACAAAAAAAATTCTTACAAACATACATCATACTGTAGCGGAAGACTTTTAAGTCTCTAAACAACATGAATGGTTACAGCCTAATATACGACTGTTGTCGTGTGACTCTTATTAACCCATTTTGCAGCTTAATCTTTATCTCACCATTTTCATCTTGTCTTACCTCACACAACTTATTCCCTTACTCAACTTTTCTAGCTTGTTTCTCTTTCCTCTTCTAGAGGGTTCTCCTTGATCAACCTTATAGCCTGCACAATACAATATAAGGAATGAGCACAAATTACCCAGTAAAGACAACACGAGGAGTATCGTGTACAAATGATTCAAAAGACTCGGAGGAATAATAATCATCTCAATGATAACAATGAATCAAGAGTAGTCAATAAATTTCAGCATCAACATAACTTGTCAAACGATAATTTTTCTTTCGTTAGACTGAGCAGCTTTAAGGCCCAACAGAACAGCATTACTGCCACCTCCTCATGGACAAGACTGACTGAATGACTATGCAAGTGAACCCGAAATCCAATGTCGTAAAGATAAACATCATTGAAATACAAATCATTAACATCAAAAGAAAATCAAATGCAATGCACGTGGACACGACAGACTCTGCTCGAGCGACATTCATCATCTTTTGCCAATGATCCTAATTCATAAGCCATCCTCCTCATATTGAAGTCCCATTTTACGGGATGTTCATCTCAGTCTCAAATAAATAGAAGAGACATTGTCAACAAGAAGGGAACTCATCTAGAGTGCTTTCCCTAACCACCTTACAACCAAGTAGTAGGACTTCTTCAACGGGACTGAGTAAGGGAAAATTATTCCACCTTATGTCCTCAATAAGACAACTTAACAAGGAATACCGGATCAGAAGATCAACTAGTGTTTCAACATAACAACAGGGATTCAACGTAATATCATCAACAGGGCAGACTTGGGAAAAGTTTACCGCAAGCCCTCAACAATGTTCTTACATAAGAGAAATGTCAATTACCAATAAGTGCCAACATTTCACAACAACAGGCAACAACCTCAACGACATTCATCACCAACGACAGGATGGACTCGGGAGAAGTATGCCACAAGTCCTCAATGGTGTTCTCAAGCAGGAGAGATGTCGGCTATCAATAATCTCTAACATCTCACAGCAACCTCTATGCAATATCATTACCAATGTCAGGTATACTAATCGAATCGAATCATAGCATACTAGGATGCCCATCATCCTCAATAAATTCCATCAACAGGGTGGACTAAAGGAATTCATTCTACCTTAAATCCTCAACTGCACAATTCAAATATAGGTATACTGGTCGCAATGACTACCAGCGTCCAATCACAACAACAAGAATTCAACAACACGTCATCAACATTGCATGCTAATCGAAACAATGAATTAGCATATCAGAATCGCATTGTCCTTACCTCATTGGCTTATAGCCGAAACAACTCGTAATCTCTGATCGCAACAAGCTGCATCACCTAGTCAATAATACTCTACTCGTTAGACATCATTCAACATATATGCACTCCCTATTCTACCCCTTCCCATTTAATAGTTTATAGTGTCTTACGACGACTTGTTAATCTAATCCATTAACTGGATCTTTAACCTAGCTTACCAACGCATCAACAATAGTCACTATCCCATTATTTCAACGTATTAACACCATTCCTCATTTTTCACCACTCCGAACGCTGAATTACGTGTGTTCCCTAAAATTTGGCATCAATATGGCAAATTACCAAATACCCCATGTTGGTCGCTACACCACCAAAATACCCCTCGCTAAGCGGCAATTACCAAAATGTCCCCGGGGGTTTCTGGCACTAGAAAAATCTAAAAAAAAAAACTATTTTAAGTACCCTGAGGTTATTTTCGAGCTAAAAAGTATTTTAAGAAATTTTCGCCCGAAAATCCCGAACCGGTGTCCGGACCGAGCGCTTAAAAGCTCGTCGGCCAAAAATAGCTAGCAACTTCGGAATGCCCCGAAATCTTGAGAAATGGAACTTCTTAGCATCCTAGAGTCCTCATAAAATTTTTACATAAAATCGCGTTCGTTTGATATTTTAAATTTTACCGTAAAGTTCTAAACTTCCCTCATCCATTCACCCCCTTTCCGACCTCGGAAAAAATCTGAACTTTTTCCACAATACAAGTCTCCTAAAAATAACTAGGGTCTCTTTTTTATACTTTGGCTAAATCTGACTCGAACTATTTTTAAAAAAAATTCGAATTAGGGCCTGTTTACTTAATTTCCATCTTTAGTGACAAAAACAGTCACTATTCACATCAACACACACTAACACACCTTGACCACGCACACCTGTCTTCTTCTTCATTCAACCAGCCTTATACCTGGGTATTTTCACCCCATAATCACGCATGAATCTCCATTTTTGCATCCTTAAATCACCTAACCACATTACAACTACACATTAAAGCCCTAAATCCATTCGATTTACACGATTTCACCTAATTAAATACCCACAATTCGAATTAAACTACCATGGCTAAAGAACACACACCCACGCACACTAGACACTCCCCAAATGCGAAACCCTAACCATTTCCTCTCCTGGTTGTGCTTGATTCTCATATTACACAATCCATCAAAATTTCGTTTCAATTCCCACACCGAATCTATATACACGGCCGAAATATATATACACATATATCACATGTTCTTCAACTAAAATTTCATCCAATTCTTTCATAATTTCGCGATTCAGGGTTCAAAATCATACCCAAATGAATTCGAGGTTCTTCCTTTCTCCCTTTTCTCTTTTCTTTCTTCCTTTTTCTCCTCTGTTTGCTGTGTTCTTCACGGGTTACCGTTCATGCACTATTCATGTTCATAACTTTCTTGTATTTTGCGTTTTTCCCCCCAACACCTTCTTCTTTTTCTTTTTGTTTCAATTTCATCCAATCCCTTCACGTATCTTTAGATTTCATGAGTCATCCGAGACTCTAATTGGAGGTGGCCACGTTATGACCACTTTCTTCTAAAATTTGACACCTAAGTGCAACTTTACAAAATTGCACTTGAGCCCACAAAGTTTCCAAAATTGAACTTTGACCCCTCAACTTTGGAAAATTACACTTTTGACCCTGAAATAACCCAGACCCCTCCTTTAGCCCCCTAACACATCATTATCATCGAAATGACACTACTTAATAAAAATATGCATCCTGTTCACCCTATTTTTCAAAATTATATTTTTGTCCCTTAACTTTTTAAAATTACATTTTAACCCTCAAGGCCACACTAACCCCTTATTTAGCTCCCTAACTCTTAATCATCATCAGCATATTGCTACTTAATAAAAATAGCACGCACCCCTAATTAATCAAACTCACGGTTAGATTAATTTTTGATATTTTTCGGGGTATCACAGTTGTCAAGAAAGATAGGTAGTGGCATTATTAAGGAAATTTGACGCCCACAAAGTGATTACACAAGCTGTTAATTAAACAAGCATGCAAAACCATGCAAAATTGTGGATAAAGAGATTACACAAGCATGTAAGAGATACATGCACCCAAAACATGGAAATTATCAGAGACTAGGATTGTGCAAACATACAAACCACGCAAGCACATAAGGAGAAACTGCATACAAAGGCTAGTCGGATTTCCCTATGCTATCAAACATTTTAGATGAGAATCAAGACAATGCAAATTTCTAGATACTGATGGAGAGGACGCACAAATGTTTCTTATCTACCAATTGGATTTGGACTAGATTGGAACCAGGACTAGAAAGTTCTTAATACTGGGGCTAGACTGGAACTAAACTGAGATTCAAATTGGGACCAGATTGAGATCATAACCAGCTTGGACTGGAAAAGAACTGGATTGTACGCGATATATGCGATACTAACCTAAATTAAGGGTTTCCACCCATAAACATAGATCTGGACTGAGATTAGGACTGGGACTGGAACTAGATGAGGATCAGAAAGGGGAAAGTATGTAGTATATGTGTGCCAACTTGGATTCTTTCTAACCTCAGACGTAGTTTTGGACTGAGATGAGACCAAAGCTAGAGAGAAGATTGCACATGACTTCCACGTACTAACCCAAACTAAATGTTAAATACCCTCGGTCATAGGTTCGAACTAGGAAATTGCTCCTAACGAAGGTCGCTTACATACCCTTATCAGAAAGGGATCAAGCGAAATGTAGTTCGACCTGGGTCAGAAAAGAAGATTGTACATGACTTTCACGTACTGATCTAAATTGAGGGTTACTACCTTCAGATACAAATTCGGACAAAAAATGGTTGCACCCTGCAAAAATTGCCTACGTACCCTCGTTTGAAAAGGATCAAGCCAAATATAATTCAATTGGATCTAAAAAGAAAATTGGACGTGTCTTACACGAACTAACCACAATTGAGGGTTAAATACCCTCGGACAGGTAGAAGGCTAGAAAGATAAGTCGACTCTCTTCCAGAGTCACATCAAAACTCGAATTTACTTCTTTTCATAAACTTTTCTCATTTTCATCTTTTCTATTTTTTCTGTTTATTATTTTTCAAACATTTTTCTTTTTTAAAGACTAAAGGCAGGAGGTAGAAGAATTCTGGGACCTAGAATTAGACAAGATAAAGATATACATGAATCTTGACTATTAGGATAAGAAAATCACAAGGAGCCCCTGAACAAAATGCATGGAGACGAAATTGACCATGAAATGAACTTGATGAACTATGATAGATAATATCCTTACTGTCAGAAGAGGGGAATCACAAGGAGCACTTGGATAGAAAACATATAGGGCTGCAGAGATAGACAATATCTAACTGCCATGGGAGGAGAATCATTGGGAGCCGCTACACAAAATGCACACAGTAAAAAATGGACAATACAATAAGCCAGATGAAGATGGATACTATCTTGACAGTCGGGAAGAGGGGTCTCAAAGGGAAACCCTGGACAAATGATGCTGATGAATACAACACACCAGATGGGCTAAGATACACATTTATTATGATTGTCAAGGGAGGGAAATTACAAGGTGCCAGAAGGCTAAAATGCATGTAGACGATGTTGACTATGCAACAAGACTGTATGAACAAAGGACAAACATTATCATTATTATCATTAGAGGGGAATGACAGGGTGCCTCACGAAAAAAGTGCATGCCCATGACACTGACCATGCAGTGGATCAGGTGCACAAAGATAGAGATTACACGACTATCCTCAAAGGGAAATCACATGGAGCCCCCTAGACAAAAAGTGCATGCAGATAATGCTGACCATGCAATGAATCGGGGTGAACAAAAGACATGCATTACTATAACTGTTGTCAAAGGGGAATCACAGAGTGCCCCTAGACAAAATGCATGTGGATGATGCTGATCAATAGACTGAGTGAATAAAAGACTAACACTATCATGATTGTCATGATAGGAGAATGACAGGGATAGGGGTGAGCACGGTTAGGAAGCTGAATACCAAATCGAACTGACCAACCTCGGTTTGGGAAAAAAAACTCGAACTGTGGTTGAATGGTTAGGTTTCTACAGGTTAAACAGATTGAACGGATCGGTTTGGACGGTTTAGTCGATTTGGGCCAAACTCAATTTTGGGCAAGTTTAGGCCCAAAAATTAATAACTTATACATGCTAATAAGCTCCAAAAAATTGAATATTTTTTATTATAATCAATAACACTTAGTGAAATGTAGGCGGCGAGTGAAAAATGCGTGTTACATTTTGGGCTTATCCTATTTTATAGTTGGTTAGATAACTAGGGTTACTAAATATAGATAAGTTATATTATATACGGTTGGTTCGGTTTATGCGGTTTGAAAAAAAATCTGAACCAAATGTACAGTTTGAAAAAAAAACTGATTGATTTTTAGATCGATTTGGAAATAGACGGATTGGTTGGATTGGTTTCAATGATTTAAACGCTCACCCCTAAATAGGGAGCCCCAATACAAAATTGTATGTAGGCGATGCTGACTGTGCAATGAATTGGGTAAAAGAAAGACACTATCATGAGTGTCATGAGAGGGAAATCACAGGGAGTGCTCGAATAAAAATGCATATAGTCGATGTTAATCATGCAATGAACCGAGAAAAGACAGAGACTACCATGACTGTCAGGGAAGGGCAATCAGATGGAGCCCCTACACAATAATGCAAGCAAACAAATACTGATCATACAATAGAGTGGATAAATAAATACAGACATTATCATGATTGCCTGTACAGGGGAATCGCAAGGAGTCCCAGATACAAGCACAGAGATATAAACACTATCCTGACTACCAGAAGAGAGAAATCACATAGAGCTTCTAATAAAAGAAACAAACAAGGAGACAAATCATCTTGACTATCAGGAGAGAAGAATTCTAGAATGCCCTAGATAAAGTGCATGTAGAAAAACCGACCCTCCCATGGGCTTGAGAAACGCAAATGTTATCTTGACCATCATGAAAGGGGAATCACAGAGAGCCCCTAGACAAAAATGCATGCAGACGATCCTGGCTATGTAATGGACTGAGGAAAGACACTATCACGATTATTAGGAAAGGGGAATCATATAGAGGCATTATAACTAAAGGATAAGCACGTGGGAGAACCTCTTAAAGACATTGAAAAAAATAATATTCTTTCATAGTTCGAGAGCCTGTTTGAATTGAAATTTACTTTGAATGCCCGATATGATAAACCAACCAATCACTTCAAGATTTGTTCTTTTTTTTTCTTTTGCATTTTGTCATTTAAAATTTAACATAACAATAACCACTCTGTTGACACATCTATCTCTACCCAAAGAAGGAAAGACTAGTGAAGTTTTTGGCTGAAACATCTCAATTCATCATCATTAAATGTCATGCAACTTCATAGAATAAGTGAGTTCTTAACTTAAACATGTGAGTTCGAATCCTCAAGATTACCATGAAAATGTTCAGCCCAAAAGCAGGTAGTGAGGAAATAGGTGCCTATATTGTGAGGCTGATGTGTATGTTGTGAGGCTGTATAAATTGTGAGCCTGATGGGATTTTGGCTCATGATTAGCCAAAATTTCAACATATATGACTGGGCTGAGCAAAAGTATATGACTATCAAGTATGTGATTGAAAATTTACAAGGCACAAGATGAAGTCATAAGACTTCTCATAATATCATTGAATTGGTGGCAAATATATCAAACTGTCACAGAGAATGGGGCGTGTCAGGCAGGTCATGAAAATTAAAGGGTCGCTATTAGGCTATAAGGATGTGAACAAATTAGGTTCAAAAAATCAGGAAGCAATGGGTCTTCAAAAAGTTATAATGAGGTGAACAAGGATTAAGGTAGTCCCAAGAACCCCGTCATATCACGCTCACGATCTATAGAGAAAAATGAATACCACGTGAGTAATCTTCAGCGCCATTATCCTCCATGCTGTCGCTCCCCTTCATTTAGAAGCGTCGACTCAGTGCATAGCCCATCTTCAAAGGAGGCACCAAATCTACATCGATGTGTGTTGATGCCAAGGAAGTGGGTTCAGAGTCGACGTGGAGGTGCCACAATGAATGCAGTCCAAATCAGATGCCAAATATACTTATGTGGGACACAGCAAGGGCAGAGATCAAAGGCTTCCCAGATAGAGCCTGAGGATGACAGTGCTACGAGGGTGATGGCGCAAGGTGAATACATGATGCTTAGTTCCAGAGTCAAGGTCTCGTATGTTTCTTTCTCCAAAGTTCTAGAGTGAGAAAGTGAATGTGAGAATGAAAGTCTCCAAAATGTGAAGAAGTCCCCCAAATGAATTCTGGATACCCTTATTTATAGAGGTTAAGATGATAATATTAGCAAATGACTCGTGGCTTCCCGGGAGTGACATGTCACCAAGGGCTCGACAAGTGCCCGTGCTCGATAGATTATCGGATCGCAAATTCACCCAGATTTTCCCCCACAACGTAGCTTTATATGTTTGGAAAGAATGGCCCTTACAGCACCGGTGTGGCTAGAGTGCCCTCTTAATCTAGCCACCAGTCCAAAGCCCTTACAGAGTCCCATAGCATCGAAGACGCTGAGGACGTGGTAACAGTGGGCCAACTGCCAAGCAGACTAGGCGGGATGTCTTTCGGAGATTTTCTCTCACCTCAAAGTGACTCGGAGGTCACTATCCCTAAGAGTGCCGATGAAAACCCCCAGTGCCGGAGCACGTAGGCTAGTCACACGACACCCTGGTGGAGATAGTGTCCTGAAGGAGTCGTCAATCTGCGAGCGAATCCTTGTGCCGGAGCACTCGGAGCATGCCAAGGTATTGTCTTGAAGGAGTCACCTACCCGACGGGTCGAGGTAGTATCCCGGAGGAGTCATCTACCTGGTGGAAGAGGAGTTGAAGTTCCCTAGTAGGGATATTGTCCCAGAGGAGTCACCTATCCCCACATGTGACTCCTTATGCTGGAGCACTCGGAGCTCGCCAAGGTAGTGTCCTAGACGAGTCACCTACCAGACGAGCCGAGGTAGCATCCCGGAGGAGTCATCTACCCTGCAGAAGGGAAGTTGAAGCCCCCTAGTGGAGATAGCGTCCCGGAGGAGTCGCCTATCCCCACAAGTGAGTCCTTATCACTGCAAGAAAATTCACTTTTAGTGACGGACAATTCCATTGCTAATAGTGGGTAATCCGTTGGTAAAGGCTTTTAGCGACGGACTGTCCGTCTCCGTCGCTAAAAGTCCGTGGTTAAAAACCCCGTTGCTAAAAGATTAGCGACGGATTTTGGTGATCCGTCGGCAAAAGGTTTATTTTTACCGACGAAAATAATTACTTTTAGCGATTGAAAATTCCGTCACTAAAGGTATTTTCCTAAATTTTTAATTTCTGAATAAAAAATCTTTTAGTGACTAAAATTCCATCGCTAAAAGTATGTTGTAAAAGTATTTAACAACATTAATTCTGTCGCTAAAAGTCTTTAAATCATTTACCAACAGATTTTTAACGGCAATTTCGTTGTTAAAAGTCTATATCTAAAAATATTTACCTTTTTACAGAAGGACTTTTAACGACGGAATTCCGTCGCTAAAACCCAAAAGGCTATTTTTTATTTTTATTAATTTTTAAAATGCCAAATCTGTTTTAGACAGTTACTTCTAATCAACTAATCCAACAATAATTTAATTATTTAAACTAGCATTCATCTTTACCAAATTCCAAGTAAAACAAAAGATTTAAGCTAGATGTCAATACGTATCTCAAAATTCAAAATCTCAATATGAAACTAAAAAACCTGCTAAAGAACAACACATTGCAAAATTAATAGCTACATGAATGACTTCACACCCTCCTGTAGTTAGTTCTGTTTTTGGCTTTCACTATTCACCTTCCTGTATCCCCCTTCTTAAAAAATAAGGATAATGGTAACCACAGAATAATCTCAAAGAATGACAAGAGCACAATGACACCTGAATTCCTCATCCATAATCATAATATTGCACGATCTGATAATATACACACCATAATTAACCACTTAACACTTGATCCCACAATACAGGAAAAGGAAAAAAGACAATGGTTGGGGGAGGATGGAGAGAGAGAGAGAGAGAGAGAGAATAAAGCCCTGCTTTTGAAAGGAATGCCTCTGATAACTATCTTATGGTACCAAGCAGCAAGAGCGACCCCGATGAACGGACAAACCCAGAAGATCCACTGAAAGGCAGGTTGAAAAACAAAAGTTAGAGCTCATTTATGGATTCAAATCGGAACTTAAATCGTCATCCCATGCATAGTCTTTGTTCTAAATGATTACAGCAGCAGCTAATTCGCAATTCTCAATTGCAAATTGTATACCAAACCCTACTTCTAAAATTGCAAAAAAATAAAAAGAAAGGGTTCAAAAGACTAAGAGTCAAACATTGGATCAGAAAATTTACCTTGCTTTCACTATCAAAATAGTCACCATGCGCTGGCCGCGCGACAATGGAGTTCAGCGGGGAAGATGCGTGCGGGACTGTAGCACCGGGTGTGCGTGGCTGTTTCACCTGCGAGGCATGCGTCGCGTGCCTAGCTGCTGGTGCCGGCGGGGATGCGGTGGCAGGTGTGGCACAGGGGGTAAGGTGGGGGGGCTTTAGAGAGAAGAGAGATGCATAGAGAAACCAGGAAGAGAAGCTGCGGCTGGGAGAAAAGAATGCAACTAGGGTTTGTGTCTATTTATATAACTTTTAGAGACAGATTTTCACCGTCGGTAAAAGTTATTTAAATATTATTTTAAAAAAAAAAGCTTTTCAAAAAAGGAAGAATTTTTCAAATTCAAATTAGCGACGGATTTACCGTCGGTAAACGTCCGTCGCTGAAAATATTTACGGACAAAAAATTCTATCAGTAACTATCTTTAGCGACAGACTTTTATCGACGGAAATATCTGTCGCTAAAGTGCTTTTTAGTGACGAAAATTAGTCCTTCGCTAAAAACTCTTCTTCATGTAATGTATGCCGAAGCACCCAAAGCTCACCAAGGTAGTATCTCGGAGGAGTCGCCTACCTGACAGGCCGATGTAGCATCGCAAAGATGCTGTCTACCTAGCAAAAGGGGAGTCTTCATGCTGGAGCACTTAGAGCTCCCTAATGGAGATAGTTTTCGGAGGAGTCGTCTATCCTCGCGGGATGTTGCACACTCCGGGGAGTAGGTTCAAACATGTTCCATGACAAGTAAGTGCGCATGGTGTGCTGAAAGAATAGACCAATGTGGGGGCGTGGTAGTGTGACAGAATGGGGGGCGACTTTATAAGCGACACCGTGCATGGGCACGACAGATGCGGTGCTGGTGGAATGATAATGTGACAGAGAGCTGAGGAGCATGACTGTATAAGTAGCCTGATGCATAGGCACCATAAAGTGAGTGCGTTGTTGGCGACATGATAGTGTGACAGAGAGCCAGAGGGCGCAACTGTATCAACGGTGCGGCGCATGGGCGCAATGGAGAATGTGCAGTGCCGGCGGCATGATAGTGTGATAGAGAGCTAGGAGGCACAATTGCATCAGCGGCGCGACGCATGGGTGTGGTGGACTTTATGCAATGCCCATGGCATGATAGTATGATAGAGAATCGAAGGCACAACTGTATTAGCAATGCGGTGCATAGGCACGGTAGAGTGTGTACAGTGCTGGGGGCACATGACATGAAAACGACGCATGGGCTCAGCGATGGATGTCGCAGAGTCGGCCGTTGTGTCGGGGGTGCGATTGTATTAACAGTGCGGTGCATGGATGTAACGCCCCCGAAAATCCGGAGCTCCGCCGCCCCGAACTCCGGGGTCGTTAGCCTACTGGATCACATCACACCTGTCAAACCTGTTCACTAACGCATATTTCAAATCATCTAATTCAACATCAACTCAGATTTCTCAAAAATACCAAATCACCAACTACTTAACTTACATCATTACAGCTTAGGTTCTTTGCAATTCAAACTCTTAAGAATAAATTAACAGTACTTACTCGCAGAGGGGTCTTACTATACAGTGGTGATGGGCTCATCGAAATCTCACACAGACTCTAACCCATTCCCGAACATGCTACATTTGATCTTCACCTGCAGAAGGGAGCCAAACGAAGGGTGAGCTTTTGAGAGCCCAGTAAGGTCATACAAGGACTACAAAAGAGATTATAACACGACTCCGAAAAATCCAACCAACGATGATTTTCAAAACACTTCGAAGGATCAAAATTCAATAATTACCCAAACTGAGCAAAGTTCATCAGAAATAGATGCCAAAATAAATATTAACAATCAAAACAAAATCCAAACCGATCAATAAAAGACCCTTTTCAAGTCAGCATTTCCAAGTACCACGAAAATTTTCCTTGCTCAAGGGATTTCAATCCGAGCAGAAATTCATTTTGAAAATACAGCAAGATTTCCCGAGGGATTTTAACCCAAGAAGAAATCAAATCAGATAATACGATAAAGGCTTGTCAAGGGATTTCAACCCAAGTATAAATCCTTCTAAGTAAGTACAATGAATGTTTGTCAAGGGCTTTCAACTCAAGCACAAATCATTCTAACTAATAAAATCAAAAATCAATGTTGATCCTGGGCGATTGTAATGCCATTACGGCAAGCGAATATAGTGTACACATGCATGATGTACTAAAATAATTACTAGTCCACTTGGGTACTAGCCTGCGTTTCATGCAGGATTCAACCAGCCTTATACCGCCTCCCCACTAAACAGGTACCCTGGTCAACGCAGAAATTAACAATATCAATGAGCGTTAATATAAGCTCATATCCCCGAAATCAATTCGGGTTCTCATAACAATAATCATACTGACATAAGTCAGCATTCGGGATTTTCAGAAGAAATCAAATTTTTAGAAGAAATCAGAATTTCAGAAGAAAAATCACAGATAAACAACAAAACGACTACGAATAATTATCGAATATAATCACAATAATTTAGAAGAATGGATACAGACAATTATCAAATTTGCTCAGCAAGCAATAACATGCGGAATCTCAAGATTTCCAAATAACCGATTCAGGTTCAACATTTGGATTTTTTGGGCAAGAACATGCTGATATCAATACATAACTTCAGAGTTTGACATTAGTCATAAGTAATTCAAAAGAGTACTTACAAGTATGAGTTATCAAAATAAGGGTTCGGACGAAAGTCCTTACCCAAGGTTCAGATAGAATCCCTTACCTGGATTCGCAGCTAAATTATCCTAACTGGAAGTCTTTAGCTTTAACCTAAACGGAATAATCGAACCATTAGAATACAGCCTACAGAACAAATGTAAAACTTAATACAAACTCACACATGCTCCCAAAATGAACCTCCCCTCACCGGGTATGTAAAATTACTGAAACGCCCCTAGGGTGTAAAATTACAAAATGCCCCTCTCGGACTTAAATTACCAAAATGGTCTTCCCATAAGTAGAATCACTGAAATAAACTTTTCATATGTAAATTTATGCAAAAATATCTTTCTTAGGTCAAATTACCAAAATACCCATTTGAGGTGACAAATTACCAAAATACCCCCGTTACACGTTAATTCTCAAAATGACTTTTCTATAAGCAAAGTCACTAAAATAACCTTACTGTATGTAAATTTACTTTAAAATACCTCTTATAGGCAAAATTATCAAAATACCCCTTCGGGGTGGTAAATTATCAAAACACCCCTGGGGGTTTTCGACATCGGAAAAATCTCAAAAATATCTTAAAATGCTATTTTGAACATCTTGATGTTATTTCTGGGCTAAAAAATATTTTAGAAATTTTTAGTCCGAAAATCTCAGACCAAGCGCTAAAAGGCCAATTTCGCAAAAAATACTTATCGGCCTCGGAATGGCCCAAAATTTTAGATAATGAATCATATTTGTAAAATAGGGCTTCCATAAAATTTTTAGGTTAAAATAACTTAGTTTGATATGCTAAATAAATTAATAATTATAGTTACCCAATACCCTCATTTAGCACCATTCGCGGACTCCAAAAATTCTCAAAATTTTCCAAAGTGTAGATCTCGTAAAATTATTAGGGGTTATTGTTTTGAATTTTGTCTAATTTTGGCTCTAGATATTTATGAAAATTTGTGGAGAAATCTGCCTAAATTAATTTTATATATTTAATGACAAAACAGTTACTGTTCAAATTAATCCCACGTACTATTTCACCTTTCGTACACCTACTTCATCTTCAACCTTCAGCTGGAGCTCATGCTCATACCTACGCACACATTCCCCCAGTTTATACACCACAACCCCATCCAATTTTCATCCTACACGCAGTTGGATACACCATATCCCTCCCTAGCCACACAATTAAATCATCCAACACCCATATATGTACCGAATTCATACATATATACCGTACTCACACACACACATGGCCCTCACAATTTCACACACTAGAACACAAACCAATTTAATACCGCGAAGGAAATGAATACCTTCAAAAGTTTTGCATAATTCCTCTTCTTCTTCCTCCGATTTCTCTCTGCCTCTTCTCTCTTTTCTTTTCCTTCTCTTTTCTATTCTTTGTTTGGGTTACTGTTCATGCTTTCCCGAAATGGAAAGTTTTCTCTTTTGTTTTTTTTTCTATTCAATTTCTTCCAATATTTTAATCTTTAAATTAGCATAGTCATTAACCTAGTAGGAGGTGGCAAACCCTAAAAACATGGTTTCTAAATGAATTTTATAAAATTACAAAAAGGCCCCCAAACTTTACTTAATTACAAACGAACCCCAAATTTTGTATACTTGCATTCTAGCCCCAAAATTATTCCAATCCTGCTCATTTAATTAAACATCACCAAAAATATACACTCGTATTCATTTTATTATTTTCATCACTAAAATCATAATTTACAATTATGCCCCCAAAATTTCAAAAATTACATTTTTGCCCCAAAATGTTTTTAAGCTCCTATGCATTACTAATACCCAAGCATTACTTAAATTTATTACCCGATTATTTTTCAAAGCCCATATGGTTATTTTAACCCGCTTCTAAAGTTTGGGATATTACAATGGAAGTAGTGAAGTATGGGCAGTGCCGGGGGGCACTTGACATGGAAACAACATACTGCGTGACAATGGGTGTCGCGAAGTTGGATGTCGTGCCGAGGGGCACATGAGACGGAGACAACACTTGAGTGCAGGCAAGAGAGGTCGCAAAGTTGGTGCGAGGGCGCAAGTGACAGGGATCGTGGAGTCACTGCTCAGATGCGGGTGACGGGGGTTGCGAAGTTGTGCGTGGGGCACGAGCAACGGGTGTCACGGAGTCGGTGCATGGGCGTAAGTGACAGGCATCGCAAAGGTGGTGCTCGAGCGCAAGTGACGAGAGTCGCAGAGTCAATGCTTGGGCACAGGCAATGGGAGTGGCAGAGTCAGCGAGTGGGCGACACGTGTCACGGTCGAATTATGCTCAGCCAGCAAACCAATGCAGTCAGTCGATTGGGGAAGGTCAACCGAGTGATGCAGCCGATCGACTTGGGGTCGCCAAACGGGATAGCAGAGGTCTAAGTGTGCATAGTAAGGATGAGATAACAACATATGTTGAATAGGGCCGAGTGTCAGTCGACCAAGAAAGGGTGGCAACTGGAATCCTCTTCAGCAATTGTTCCCGAGTTTTGTGGTCTTGCATGCCCATTTATATCTCTTCAAGGGCAGGCTATTTGGGATCCAGGACTTCGACACGGCATTATAGCACCTGGTCACCCAGATAGAACTCCTGATGGGATACTTGCCAGCAATGCATGGCTCCTTATAAACCAAAAAGTCCTCGGCATAGCACGTCTAGGTCCGTCATTCTGGAGCCATACCCTGAGACATAAGAAGGGAAAAAGTGTAAGTAAGATGCTATAAAAGGAAAGTGCAATGCGAGAAGGTAAGAAAATTATCAATCACTGACTGTGGTTGAACCTCAGTGGATGGACCAATGCAGTCTTCCCTTCAGTTATATCGGTCCCAGCAACTCTCAAGCTAAAAAGGAGTCGCTTACTCCGGGTAAGCATGTGCAAACCGTTCAAGAATAAAGAAGATCTCACTGCCTCCACCTTGACTTATACGACATCACGTGCCCTTCCACCAATCCAACACTAGAATTGAAGACCCAACGTCTAATGTTTGTCAAGAGTAGCTGAAATCAAGAAAAAAAGAAAAGAAAACTCAGTTCATTTGGGCATCCTATCAAACACATCATGGCACCATGTCTAATGAATCATCTTTTTGTGTTTTTTCATAGAGTTTGCATGAGTCAATCCCAATCAGTGTGTACATGAATCATAACTGGCAGGAAATTAAGAATTCTTCAATCCTAATTAGCATGCCCTAACAATACCCTAGAATAGAGTAATTAGGAGTGAGCTAATTTATAAAAGACAATTATGAATTCTTACTTTGTTGGTGAAGAACAAGTTCGACAAGTGTGTTACTTGGTTAGGTATTAAGTGGCTATGATCATTGTCTTGAATAATGGGGAAAATCTCGTCACCCCTTCAATTTGAGGACCGCCCTTATGGCCTCTCTTGTTCCTTGGAACTCCATCACATTTGAGATGTGAGTGGGTTTTCGAATTTGGTAAGAAGCAAGATTGGATGATAAACAAATTCGATATGGGAATTGAGATTTGACGAGACTCCTAGGTTTTATGCTTGAAGAAGTAAAAAGGGGGTAGGAAAAGGATTTTAATTGAGCCCTAGTTCAATTCGAATGGATTGAGAAGGATTTGACAGGGATTAAAGAATCCTAAATTGTTTGTGGTTGGAGAAGTAAAAAGATAATAGGAAAAAATGTGTGTTTTCAGCCTTACTTTGATTGGATTTGTGTTTGTTTCTGGACAAGAGAACGGGCGGTTTTGTTATGCTCAAAACAACCACCAGACCAACCGTTTGGCTAGCAGGTTTTGTTTCCTACTTTGAATTTACCGACCAGTTTAAAGGAAAATCGTCTGGCACATAGAGGAAAACTGATCGGTAAACTCGTAAAAAAAATCTAAAAGAGTTTGAAAAATTAAAAAGAGAGAAAATGTGGATTTGTGGCATCGAGTGTCAAACATGCTATCTTCTGACTCAAGAAGAAAGTCGTTCTATCCAGGGTTCCATCACTCGGTCATCAACAGCTTCCCACTTTGTTAACCTGCTTGAAAATGACTTCCCTCTATCACCCTTTTAGGTACATCTAGACGATCAATCATCATTACTGTTGGCTCTGACTTCTAGATTATACTTACCTACTTACGGCTGAGCGAATAATCATAGAAATTGTTAATTCTAGCTCTTATTCGTAAGTCCTCAGGGTGCTTAGACAATCAATTGTTGTTGCTATTGGCTTAGGCTTCTAGACATGTTGATCCCTTCATTCGCCTAAGCGACCAATCGGTGTTAATGTTGGCTTCAGCTCTTAGGTGGCAAGTTTTCTGTATCTCTAGTTGACTAATCGTTGTTACTGTTGGCTCTGACTTCTAAATAAGGATGCATGCAACAAATCATTGTTACAGTAGGCTCAGGCTTTTAATCATAAGTTTTTAGTGCATCTAGACGACCAGTGGTTGTTATTGTTGGCTCCGACTTCTATATGTGCTTCCATGTTCATGTCTAAGCAATCAATCATCGTTACTATTTGCTCCAGCTCTTAGACTCTTTAGTATTCCTAGTTGACCAATTGTTGTTATTGTTCGCTCCAGCTTTTAAGGGGCGCCTTGTACCAAAGCGACCAACCATTGTTGCTGTTGGCTCTGGCTCTTGGGTACGAGTTCCATTTTGGTGTTCATATATAACTAATCACCGTTACTATTGGCTCCATCTTCTAAGAATGCACTATTTATCTAGAGACTGGTTGTTATTACTCTTGGCTTCAACTCCAGATAAAGGTTAATCCATTTTTAGTATCCTTAGAAGATCAATCATTGTTATTGTCGGCTCTGGCTTCTAAAAATGCACCCCTCATTTGGCGACCAGTCGTTGCTATTGTTGGCTCTGGCTCTGGATGAGGATTCAATTTCACCGTCCTCTTGATATTCCTCAACAACCAATCGTTATTAATATTGGCTTCGCCTTGAAGTGGTATTTTCACACTCCGAACTATGTTGGGTCTAATTCCTTTTCCATCGATACATTGGAAGCCTTAAAATGGATTCAACCTCATATCTTTGTCTGAGTCCTTGAGTTAGTCGTAAGAATTGTGGTCTTTTCTGTATTTCTGCTATAAAATGTGTTATTTTCGGTGATATTCCCTCACCGAGGGGCTTTGTAAATACCCTATTTTTGTTGGTTTATTTTATATTTATTAGTTAGTGACTTAAATATTTGTCAGTGGGCTTGATTATTATTAATTAGACTTTTATTCTTGTCAGTTGGTCTAAGCCCATAATGAGCCTAGTTAATTAAGTCCGATCTAACAAATAGTCCAGGCCCATCCCAGTTAAAGTCCAAAGTCAAGTCAAGTCCAGTCTAGCTAGTTGGTCCAGTTCGTTGGGCTTAACTCAGATTTAGTCTACATAGTTTATAGAGATTTTGGCTTGACTGAGAAAAGATTTAAGATGGATTCCTGAAATCTGGTTTACCCCATGTGTTTTTAGGGTATTTTATCTGAACTTGGGGTGGTTTTTCCCCAGAATTGGGATAAAATCGAATCTGACGAGGGGATAAAATCGACCGATAAAGGTCTTAAGCTGAATAAAGCTGGTCGTTAAGGGGCATTTTGGACTTTTTCCTTTAATTCAATCATTATCTTTTTGGAAGGATATGCGTGACCAAAAACGTCTGTTATCATTTTCATAGCCCATGATCTCTATAAATAGGCCACTTAGATAATGGAAAAAAAGGACTTTCTATGAGAGAAAACTCTAAAGAATTTTATATAGAGAGAGACAACATAATTTCCACCCATTGCCAGCCCAGTTGTTAAGCCGCTTTGAGGTAGTCTTTCAGTGCTTACTCCATCCTCAATTGATCCCGTTACATCGTGGATTCATCCTATTTTCCTTCTGAGTAGTCCTAGAGAGTCAAGTCTCAAGGTACATTTTTAGGCTTTAGTCTTGCACTTGTCATTTCTTAAGTTTGTGGTTTAGGTTAGGAGTCTTAGAGTCACCTCTTATTCCCCCTGCGACCTAATTTCAGTCTAAAAAGATAAAAAGCAAAAGATCGCACTAGAATCCTGATAGTGGTAGAAGTCTGATAGTATTAGAATTCTATTAAAATTAAGATCTTATTTTAGTTAGAATTCTGACAACTAGAAGTGTTAAGTCGAGTTCTAAACACACTCAGCTAGAAGAAGTTGAGTTCATATAGGTCTCTAGGAAGCAAGATTGAAATTTAGGTTGCCTCGCGTATGGTCAGTGAAAACTACGTGCTTTTAATCATCGTTAAGCTGATCGAGTACGTATGCCACTCGATCCTGATGTTGGGTTCAAAATTAAAATATAGTTTGGTTTAGGGTTTATTATGCACAATGGGGTCCCTAACAACTTCCCCCAGACCCACCATTTCCGGTTTTATGTGACTAGACGCCTAAATGAGTAAATTTATAATACCATAGTTTTTTATTTTATTTTATTTTTCCTTTTGTTGGTTATATGTGAAAGCTAAACTAAGATTACGACTCGATGTTTTTAGACCTTCCCAAGTCTAGAAAATATTCGAAAACAGTTTGGTACAATTATAATGAGGCATTTTAACTACAATCATGGACCAACAAAATGATGATATATAACAATAGTTTTATGACTTTATGTGGTGAGGTAGGAGAGAGACGATTATTGAGACCGGAATTGTGCAGTTGACTACCCAAAAGGTTGATTTGATTCGGGAACGTCTCAAAGCGGCTCAAGACCGACAGCGTAGTAACACTTCTCACTGTCGTCGTGAGCTCAAATTTGAAGTGGGTGATCACGTGCTTTTGAAGATTTCACCTTGGAAGGAGTGATGCGTTTCGGTAGAAAGGGCAAGCTTAGCTCTAGATTTGTCTGGCCATTAGAGGTTTCGGAAAAGATCGGTCTGGTGGCTTATAGAGTGGCATTGCCATTGGAACTTTCACACGGTCATAACGTTTTTCATGTTTTGATTTTAAGGAAGTACGTCTATGATCTGACGCATATTGTGTCGTACAAATCTTTATCAGTTCGGGAGGACCTTTCCTACGAAAAGCAGCCGATTGAGATTCTTAACCGTCGTGATCAGGTATTAAGGACGAAAATCATTCCTTTAGTTAAGGTTTTATGGTGGAATCATGAAATAGAGGAGGCCACTTGGGAACTTGAGGAGGCTATGCGCGAAAAGCACCCTTAGCTTTTTGACACTTAAGGTACGTTTTAAATTCCAAGGACGGAATTCTTTTAAAGAGGGGAGAATGTTATATCCCGAAAATTTTCTTTTTTCTGTGTGAAATTTGTATTTTTTGAATAAATAAGTTTGTGGTCTTTTGTTAAAATTAAGAAAATTGGTTTGGGATTGTTTCTGAAATTTTCGGTCGAATGAAAGTGGTTTCATTCGAATCAAAACTATTTGATGTTAAAGGTTTTGGAGTCTGAAGGATTCGATCGAAGGAAAATGGTTTTGCTTTGAATGATAATATTTTGCTTCGAACGAAAAGTATTTAAATCATGTTAAATGAGTTTCTAAAGTTTTCGGTAGAATGTTAAAAAAAATAAAATTTCATTCGAATTAAAAGTTTTAATTCGAATGAAAACTCATTTTCGGTCGAATTGAAAAAAAAATTGAACCATTTTCACTTCTGTCATATTCGGTCGAATCAAAAAAAATTCGGTCGAATTAAAACATGGTTTTGTTTCATGTAAATAGTCTCTTATTTTCCTTTCGAAGTTTTTTTAGTTCTCTACCTACTCTTCTTTACAAGAGAGAGAGGAGGAGGAGGAGAAGGCTTGGAAGGTTCGTGATTTCTAAGGTGGAGCTCAAGGATGTGTGTTCTCAAAGGTTTCGCTAAGGTAAGTGTTTATTTTTTAAATTCAAATCAGTGATGGACCAATCGCTCATGTAAGTCCTTAGTTTCTTTTTGAAATTCGAGCTTTTTCGAATTGAGTTAAGAGATTCTTCTTCTCCTTTTGCTTTGAGTTTTGCTATGAATAACTTGTTCTCAACGCTATGACTTGTGAAATTAAATTTCCGTCGAATTCGTTTGACTTTGGAAATTGCCATGTTGATATCGTTCGTTTCAAGGATTGTCATTATTTCGTAAACTCCATATATTGTTTGACATGTCCGATATTTGATTGTGTATTAAATTGGAATCTTTATTTTGATAACTCTATGAGCCATGTCACAGTGTATGTGACTTATGTTTGACTTACTCACGTGGATTGAAACGTGGGCTAGCTCAGGGGAGTTTAGCTAGAGATCGATGTCTTACTTTCTGAACCGGAATCATCTGTCAGTATTGACGTATGTGACCACTTTCTGAATGGCTCTCTCGTGTCTGTCTCTGTACTCAGATATATTTTGACATTCAAAATTTAGTTTGACATCCGTTCTGTTGAGACCTTTTTGTGCTTCCGAAATTTCGTTTCTCAGACATTTTTGCTTCCGTTTGATTGGTCCCTTGAGCGACCTTACTGGGCATTTGGCTCATTCCCTTATTGTTTCTTCTTTCAGGTGATCAGTAGGTAGGACTTTGGGATCGAAGGGCTAGCTGAGTGATCAAGAGTTAGCTGCCTTTGTTTCAGAGTTAGTACTAATATTTTGAATGTAATGATTGAGACAGATTGTTATTATTTAGGTTCTGTTTTGAGAAACTCCGTGTTGGAGAACTTGGATTGTACAAAGGCTTGGGGCCACTGTGTTAGATATGGATGTATTTTTGGGAATTATTAGTGTATGCTCTGATTTACCATTTTGGAGTCTTCTGATAATTATAGAATTTTATTTTATTTCTGTCTATTTGGCACATACACTTCGAAAATAAATTTGGGGCGTTACAACAATTGTTGTCTCCCTAGATAAAATTCCCAAATCTGACTAACACATGGGCATTCGAGAAAGAGATGTTCACAGATCTCTGAATGAAACAAACAAAGAGGACAACAACTTTAACTGAGTAATGTCATTTAAGAAGTTCAGAAGAAAGACGTAATCTATGATGGATAAACTGCCATGTCCGTTCCTGATCCCAATATTTTGGGGTTAGTCGCATTACAAGAAAAAAAACTTTTAGCGACGGACACTTCTATCGCTAAAAGTCGGATATCCATCATAAAAGAGTTTTAACGACGGACACCCCGTCGCTAAAACTCCGTTGCCTACAACCTCGTCTCTAAAAGTTTTGCGACGGAATTTTTCAATATGTCGCCTAAAGTTACCTTCAACGACGGACAAAAGATACAATTTGCGATGGATTTTCCGTCGCTAATTCTATTTTCCGTATTTTAATTTTTTTCAAAAATAATTTATTACCTAAAATATTTAGCGACGGAATTCCCGTTGCTAAAAGTCGTTCATTTAATAATTATTAGACTTATAGCAATGGAATATAGTCCACCGCTAAAAGTCAAACTAATTTTTTTAAAAAAATCATTTTTTAATACCTAAACCTGTAATCACAATCCAACAATAAAATGTATACAAAATTCGGGAGGGCACGGGAGCGGGATAAATTAATAGAGTAGGAGAAAGGAGTACAAGTTAGGGGGCACGAGAGCGGGATACAAAGAGCTAGCTAGAATGGAAAGTGCTAGGGGAGCAGGGTACATTAACAGAGTAGGAAAAGGGAGTACAAGTCAGGGGGTGCGGGAGCGGGATACAAAGAGCTAGCTAGGAGGGGAAGGGTTGATCTGGGTTCGGCGAGTCACAGATCTGATGGGTCCTACTAATCGTCCTCATCCACGAGGGCACTGTGATCCGGCTTGGCATGTCATGCAGTAGTGCCCTACATATAAAAGCACAGACGCATTAATCTCGATAGCAATCGTATATAGTGTTCACTAATTAAACGTATATAATGGTTGTACATGATTATGCGGCGTGATCCTCCTATAAACCTCCGCAACAATGTGACTGACCTCGTCCTCATGTAACGACCAACGCTCCATGGTTGGTGTCTGCGTCTGTGGAGATGCAGTGCGGGGTGGGGACGCTCCTATCATGGCACGTGCAGTCATACTGGGAGGCTGCGTATGCGGTCTTATTAAAACTTAAACCTAATTAAACTCTAATTTACACTAATTATTCTGAATTAAGCCCAACTAACTCCGATTAGCCCTAAATAAAACTGATTAATCCTAATTAATATTAATTAACTCTAATTTACTATTAATTTAATCTCTAGTTAGCCCTAATCACCGCTGATTAACCTAATTAAAATCCTAATTGTTCTGATAAATCGTAGACAAATCCTAATTAAACCCAATTAGGTAATTAACTGTAATATGTTCTAATAGGCTCAACTAGCCCTAAGTAGACCGAACTAATCCTTGAATAACACTAATCGAGTCTAATTAAACGCAATTAACTATAATCAACCCTAAATAGCTCGAATTGCCCTAATTAGCACATTAACTCGAATTGCCCTAATTGCCCCTATTTAACACATTTTCACCTTAATTAGTTATTATCTATTTAGGTTCGGTACAAAATTATTTGGTTATAGTAAACTTGAGTAGAGAAAATCATCATTCCTAAATCCTTTAATATCTAACAATCCACCAAATCGAGATTCTCAAGTAAACCCGATGCTTTTGGTTGGTAAATAATGGACTCAAAAATTTTCCTTAGCTTGTCATGTTGAACCATCTCGTCTAGGATCTTATCTTCTGGGACTTCAAATAACACTTTTGGCTTGCAACTCTCCATGTATGCAGAAGAGAAGACTTTTTGAGATAAAAGATCTTTCTCAGCCTATCACAGACATTTTCTACCCTCCATTATTCCTGAGGTAATTAGATGGTAAATATACATAGTTTTCTTCAAACCGATCCCATATGCCCGACATGTGACTTGCCTTTCAACTGGTGGATTACAAGCAATACAAAGCAACACAAATCTTGGCACCTCAACCAAATTTATGCCCCACATAGCTTGCCTTTCAAACCTCATTTACCTCGAATTAGCCCTCATTAGCATTAAACCTATTTAGCTCTAATTAGCCCTAATCGGCCTTGGTTGGGCCATCGAGAATTGTTTTGCTTGATATTAATTGAAACCCATCAGTTGAAAGGTAAGCCATATGTCGAGCATACAAGACTGGTCAGAAGAAAACTGTATATATTTACCATCTAATTACCTCAGAAAAAATGGAGGGCAGGAGATGTCTGTGACAGGCTGAGAAAGACCTTTTGTCTCAGAAAGTCTTCTCTTTAGCAGAAATAGAAAGTTGCGAGCCAAAATTATTATCTGAAGTCTTCGAAGATAAGATCTTAGACGAGATGGTTCACGACAAGCTAAGGAAAATTTTTGAGTTCATAACTTACCAACCAAAAGCACCAGGTTTACTTGAGAATCTTAATTTAGTGGCTCGTTAGATATTTAAGGATTTAGGAATGATTATTTAATTTCTTTGCTCAAATTCACTATAACCAAATGATTTTGTACTGAACCTAAATAGATAATAGCTAACTAAGGTGAAAATGCCGAGTTAATGTGTTAATTAGGCACAATTATGGCAATTTGAGCTATTTAGGGTTGATTACAATTAATTGTAATTAATTAGACTCTATTAGTGTTATTTAGGGATTAATTCGGACTACTTAGGGCTAGTTGAGCCTAATTAGAACATATTATAGTTAATTACCCTAATTGGGTTTAATTAGGGTTTGACTATGATTTATAAGGACAATAAGGATTTAATTAGGTTAATCAGCGGTGATTAAGGTTAATTCGATATTAAATTAATAGTAAATTAGGGTTAATCAATTTTAATTAAGGCTAATTAGGGCGATTAGGGCTAATTCGAGCTAATGAAGGTTAATGCTAATGAGGGCTAATTCAACCTATATAAGATTAACTAGAGTTAATTGGGTTTAATTAGACTTACTTATTGTTAATTAGGACTTAAGTAAGAACTAATTAAAGTTAATGTGCTAATTAGGGTTAATTAGGATTGAGGCACTTTAGAATTTATTGAGTTCATTCGCAGAGTTGATATTGTTCCTCTTGTGATTGAGTCCAAGGTTTAAGTATATAGTTAGGGTTAGATAGTGTTTAGGATAATTAGGAATATATTAATAGGATTTAATTAGAGTTAGTTAGGGTACGTTAATTAGGATTAATCGGGTTAATTACATTTAATTAGAATGTGTTGAGATGAGGTAATTGAAGAGGGAATTTCAATTTTATAGAGGATTTGAAAATACATTGCACCAAATTTTTTGTTTTGATTATGATGAGATGAATTTACCAAATTCTAGGAGGGATATGAAAAGGGGATTTGGTGTGTCAAAATCCCCTGTAGAAATCTGAAAAGGGGATCTGGTGTGTCAAAATCCCCTGTAGAAATAACTAGTCCATATTAGTTATTTGAAAAATCCCTTACACAAATATAAAAAGAAAATGAATCACTTTCCATAATTTATGGAAAGTGACTTTTTTTTATTTCCATAATTTTGGTTACCTTCTTATATTAAAAATGGAAGCTATGTCTCATTAGTTTGTATTCATACACCGTTAAATTATTTGGGTTTAATTTTTCAAATGTAAATCCCAAATAAAATACTCGCTTTTAGAGACCGCCAAACATTAAATCTGTAATTCCATAAATTTGTAAATCAGTGAATTTTAAAATGAATGAATTTTGAAATGCAGGGTAATTTGAAATTCTTCATCCAAACACACTAAGGGTTAATTAAGTGTAATAATGGTTAATTAGGTTTAATTAGGGTGAATCGGAGCTAATTACAGTTAATTAGGGTTGATCGGGGTCAACTATGTTTAATTAGGGTGAATCGAGATTAATTATAGTCAACTAGGGTTACTTGCGGCTGTGTTAAGGGTTAATCAGGGTTAATGAAGGATTAATCGGGGCTTATTATGGTTAATTGGGGTTAATTATGTTTACTTAGAGTTAATCAGGGTTATTTCAGTTTAGTCAGACTCAGGGTTACTTAGGGTTAATTAGGGTGAATCAGAGTTAATTACAGTTAATCGAGATTAATTAGGATTGATCGGGGTTAACTAGATTTAATTAGGGTGAATCAGGGTTAGTACAATCAACAGCAAGAGCAACAACATAACTTAGAGCATTTGAAACTTTGAATTGAAGCGACATTCATAGAATTGAGAAAACATAATCTACTTCTGAGATTCCGCTACGCATGCTCTATATTTCCAGAAATATACTCAATCGACGACAATAAAAGTAGTACATCTAAGAAAGTAACCAGTAGAAATCTAGAAATGGGAGCTAGTCATGAAGTAAATAGACATCAAATGTCAAAAAAGTAACCTAGAAATACTTGTGAGATCAAGGCGATCACATTGGTTTTACAACTCATAAACGTTATTCTAGAACCACGTAACAAAATTTCATCATGATGTGATACTAAGCAATTTCAACCTCCCAATCTAAAAAGTGAATGACCAAACATGCTCAAGTTCAAGTACATGGAGAATTCTATTGGCAAGTTTGAACAGTAACCTAACTCGTAAGCAACTATATTGAATTTTTAATTACCTAATGTGATGTGCAAATAGTTAATTTTGGTTTACTTGAGAAAGATGTGCACTACGTGCCATATTGGCATTTAAACCAAAATAAGTTTGAATAGATCGTAAACAATCCCCATTTAATCAATTTCCAAGCAAGCAGAACACCAATATAATGGTATTTCCCAAATGAAAATGAATGTTTAATTACCTAATTTGATATGCAATTAAATATGATAAATGAAATTAAGTCACATATCTCAATCCAATTAGGTCACAAATCTCAACCAACAATCTCAATTGCTCAATCTAACAATCTAAAATGCTCAATTAACAACCTAAAATCCTCAATTAATCAACAACTTAAAGTCCTTCATGAATACCCAAACCAGTGCATAATCTTATGTATGTACATGTAACTATATACATTAACAGTTAAACACGTACATTAAACCAAAATTAGGGTGAAATGGACATACCAGCAGCTGTGGTGGTGCGGCGGAGGCGACACTGGTGGTGCGGCAGTGGAGGCCCTAATTTGCACAGGAGCAGTAGCTTTGCACAGCATCGTGGGGGGCTATCGTGGGGGGAGGGGGTGTCGTCGTAAAGGGGGATTTTGTCGGAGGGGGGGTCATCGGGGGAAGAAATCAGGGGTGAGTGAAAACCAAAGAGAGAGAGAGAAAGACGGGGAGAGAGAAAAGACGGTCCTTTTTTTAATAAAAAAATTTTAGCGACGGATATATACTGTCGCCAAAAGTCCATCGCTTAAGTCAAGACTTCTAGCGACGGAACATTCCATCGCGAATGGCTACCTTGGGAGTTTTAGTGACGGAATTTTTAGCAACAGAACATTTTCATCGCTAAAACATTTTTACAAAATTAAAAAAAAAAGTCCAAAAATAGGAAAATTTCAAAAACCGTTTAGAGACGGTAAATCCGTCGCTAAAAAACCATTTGTAAAACAACGTCATTGAAACTATTTACCCACGGAAGATCCATCGCTAAAAGTTTTCACCGACGGATTACTTCGTCGGTAAATCTACCTTTTGGCGATGGATTTATGGTCTATCGCTAAATATTCGTCGGTAAAAAAGCTTTTTCTTGTAGCGTCTGTTTTGGGTCGAATTGGTTGAATTAGCATCCGGTTCTCATGGGGGTAAGGTACTAGTTTAAATTTTCCCACTTTAGAATGTTGTTAAGCAGTGGCTTGCATGTGCTGTTGGTACTCTGTTGGATTTGGTGTTTGGACCTAACCAACCACGAGTGAGCTTATGATTATTCTTTGCTGGAATTGTTGTGGTATCGGTCAAACTGCTACAGTTTGGAAAGCGGTTGGTTTGATCAAAGCTCATAATTAGAATGTTGTCTTTCTTACGAAAACTAAATCCAACTTTAATAAAGTAGCTTCTTTATTTCATTAATTAGGCTTTACTTCTTCTGTAGGGGTTGATCTTGTGGGTTTTAATGGCAAATTACGATTAGGTTAGTGCGCGTTTACCTTTTTAACCATTTGTCATGTGAATAAAAATTACACAAAGGTTCTATGCCTTTGTTTATGGGCATCCTCAATGTTGTGGTTGAAATCTGGACCGATCGAAGTGAGCTCGAGAACAAACCTATACAGCACAAATAAGACACCGGTAACTCGTCGAAGGGGGTTCCGGGGGAAATTTTCTGATGCTTATGTCAGTAAGTGAGCAGAGTAAAGGAAGTGTGTATCTGGGAATTTGTGAGCATACCATTCCCAATTATGAGTTGTCTCAGATATAGAATAGGAGTCCCTCTTTCACTGGGAGTTAGCCAGTAGTCTTTCGTTAGGAGACTACTACCACATAATCTTCCGATAAAGGTGGTACGGATGGGGAAATACTTATCAGCTGAAGGGGAAAGTCGTTAGACTCAGACATAGGCCCAATCTGGAAAGGAGCAGTTAGAGCCCTTACGTGGCCCCTCCGTGACACACGTCATGCTAAGAGGAGGGTATATTTCCCCCCATATCACTCAGGTTTTTTTTTTCCAGTCGAGTGATTGAAAATATATAGATTCTCTTTTGCTCCCTTTTTTTTTGTCCTATCCTGCTTGTGTGGCAATTTCAATTAGGTTTTAGATTCATTTGAAAAATCTAATAGTCCTTTGACTGTACTTCTGGGGGTTTCAGTCTTTTGGGATTTTCTTGAATTTTTTGGTTTGTCTGATATTTGTTGTGATATTCCTTTATTTACTTGGGCAAGAGGCTCTCTTTCACATGGGTTTGTAAGTGAGAAATTAGATAAGGTCATAGCTTCTGTTTCTAGGATTGTATTTTATGCAAATTGTAGCCAGGAATTTGGCTTTTCAGCGACTAGATCATACACCTATTTTATGTTTCTAGTAGTTTACACCCCTTACCTCATCACTTTGAGGTCATGTGGCTCTCCACTCGTCAGTGTCTGTCTTTAATTCGGGAAGTTTGGTCTTTAGCTGTGCTAGGTTCGCCGTTTTTCTAATTAATGAGGAAACTCCATAAAGTAATGGAGGTATTAGAGTTTGGAATATGGATCGCTTTGGGAAACTTGAGGATCAGATTAAATAGGTTCGTCGGTTAATGTCAGAATCTCAGACACAGGTTGCATCCCCTGCGGAGTTCAATCTAGCAGAATACCATAAACGTTGTAAAGTGGATTTTCTTTTAACTTGTGAAGAAGTGTTATGGGCCAAGCAGTCCAAAATTACTTGGTTAAACTTGGGGGATCGTAACACGAAACTTTTTCATGCCTCTACTATTATTCGGCGACTGGAAAACCACATTGCATCCCTTAAAGATTCTAGGGGTATTCTTGTTTCAGATGGGGATGAACTTTGCTCTAATATAGTTTCCTATTTTAAGAGCTTGCTTTCCCAACCCTGTTTACCTATGAATCATAGTTTTTAGATCACTGCCTTTTTGGCTTCCTTACCCTTTAAATCCATTTCTCCTGTAAGTGTTCTTCACATTCAGCAATCCTTCACGCCTGATGAAATCAAATGTGCAGTCATGGAGTTAGGGGACTTAAGAGCTTCGGTCCTGATGGTTTTTTGATAATATTTTTCAATCGTTGTTGGGGGTTAATGGGTCCTTTAGTTAGTAGCGAGGTTCTCTCTTTTCTTAATTCTGGTAGGTTGCTTCAGGAGTTGCATCGCATTTTCATTACTTTGGTCCTGAAAATTAATTTTCTAGAATCAGCAGCGAACATTCTCCCAATTAGTCTTTGTAACATTGTTTATAAAACCATTCAAACGTTCTTGTGAACAAATTGAAACCTGTTATAAGTGACTTGGTTTTTTCTTTTCAAAATGCATTTGTTTCGGGGCATAGTCTTTCTGATAATGTTTGATTACCCAAGAACTTACGAACTGTGTTCGCAAAAGAACCAAGGGGGGCTTTTGATCGCATATGTTGGGATTTCATACATAAGGTTTTAATTGGTTTAAGATTTCCTAGCTCTTGGATGCTTCTTGGGAGTTAATGTGTTTCTATTATTTCTTATTCGATTCTGATTAATGGTGCAACTACTCCTACTTTTGATCCCAGTTGTGGTATTTGACAAGGTGATCCTCTATTGCCTTTTTTATTTATCCTTTGTGCAGAAAAATTCTTCTTGCAAGTTTAACTCAGGCCGAACGACAAGGGCAAATTCAAGGACTTAAAGCAGGGAAATATTCTCCACCTGTTTCTTACTTCATGTAAGCAGATGATATCTACTTGTTTCTCATGCTTAGGAAAGATGTTCATAAAAATATTGAGGCGGTTAAATAGGTCTTGAGGGATTATTGTCTCATGTCTGGACAATGTATCAACCGGTCAAAATCTATCCTAGTGATTAGCCCTAATATTAGCGATATATTCGCCATTTAATTAAAGTTAGTTTTAAATTTTCCGCTAACCGGGAGTTTGAAAAATATTTGGGTATTTAGTTGGATGTGGTCTCTCAAAAAAGGGATATTTTTAGGGGTCTAGTCCAGAAAGTTCAAGATAGTTGTGCGCATTGTTAGGCTTTCTGTTAAATTAAGCTGGTCATGATGCTCTTATTCATTCAGTTCTTTCTTCTCTTCTGGTGAATATGTCTGTTTTTAAATTCCATGTTTCGGTTTTGTAACTAATTATATCAAATTTTAGCTCATTTTCTGGTGGTCTGCAAAAATCTCTTAAACGAATTCATTAGATTGCATGGCCTACTTTGTGTCTCCCCAAAAGGCTAGGCGGTTTGGGCTTTTGTGATTTTAAACTTTTCAATCAATCCTCACTTACCAAACATGTTTGAAAAATCTGGTCTAACCCTCATAGCCTAGTTGATGAAGTGCTTAAAGACATATATTTTGCTTGACACTATTTTCTTCAACAGAATCAACCTCAAACTTGCTCATGGATATGACGAAGTATTCTAGTAGGTTAGCGTACTCTCTAGCAGGGTTTACAGCAGCACAAAGGAAATGGGAGATTGATTTCAGTCTATTGGTGGTTGCCTTCTGTCTCTCTTATGATTTTATAGAGTTATCGTAATCGTGAGAATGCTAACTGGATCATCTCGGATTTGTTCATTTCCAATACTACTACTTGGGACTAGGGCGTACTTTTTAATACATTTCCAAGGACATTGTCTCCCAAATTTTGAGCCTCTAATTTCAGCTTCCTGGGTTAGGGGATGCGTGTTTTTGGTTCTTTATTAAGGGGAATGCTTTCTCAGTATCTACAACCTATCGATTCTTGACTTATAGAATCACCCTTTCTCCTAAGTGCATTCTCTATATGACACCTAAACTTTGGAAGCTTCCAATCTTGGAAGAAACTCAAAAATGTTTTTGTAGAATTTGTATGAAAAACACCCATACCTGGAGGTTGGTCAGTAGGGGAAACCTCTAATGTGAGAAATTTCTTCGTCTCAAGTTCTATATCTAGCTCAAAAGGAAACATATCTCACTCTCTTACTAGAAGTCGAAGAAGAAGGGGACGAGCCCACATATCACGAGTGGGCAACTGAACCAGCAAGCCTGGCCACTGTTGAATTGTTAAGCTATTCTCCTCTGAAGTGACAGTCATCTCATATCCAACCTCTATGTCTCCTTATCCGCTTCCATTAGTTCAAGAGTTATCGGAGCATCACCCATGGAGAAAAGATTAGAAAAGGACTCTACCCGAATATGGAAAACTGGGGAGAGCGGAGGAGCATGCATTAATTCTCGATAGAGTCTCTGTAGGTATTTCCAATGCCCGAAGGGCCAGCTTTAAAGTCATTGGCAGCTAAGACCGATCCATGAGGCTTGAGAGGAAAATTAGAGCCATATGGATTAAAAGAGAACTAAGAGAGCTGTTAGGGTCTATAGTGGTTTTGAGCTGAAATAAGCAATCAAAGTGTGGAGAAAATTGAAGGATAGAGACTGGGCCAAAGCTCAATACCCTTTCCTTTATCAACTTGAACTATAACACCAGGAAGGTTGGCCAATCTTATCCTGTAAAACTTCATAAACCATGTGTGATGCCCATTGATTATGATGTCTAGGTGTCATGTGACCTCTCCTGACTCAGCTACAAAGGAGACCTCAAAACTTGCAACAGTGATCGTCTTGGAAGACCCACCAACAGTCACCGGAGAAGATGCATACGCTGGTGCTGTCACAACCAGAGAATCCAAGCCTTTATTTAAAGAGTAAAAAGACAACGATGAATGTTTCTAGTGAATGGATGATCACACGAGTCCCCAAAATTGATGACTCCATATGAGAACTAAGAACATCTAATTCTTAACTAATCTCCTTCATATAAACATGACCTAAAACAACCTCCACATCTCTGCTCACCCATTAGTTAAATAAATATAACTTGTTCGATTCTAAGGGAAATTGGCAAAAGCACGCACTCGTCGTGAAAATGTCGCTCCATGATTTTGATAAAATAACAGGTTGTTCCCAGGTTGAGTATATCGGTCTAATACTTTTACCACCTGCTATCGTGCTTGGCGTAAAGAGAATGAACGTTCACTATTAAAGTGACCAATCACTCTACAATTATAGCAAATGTGGAATGCTCACACCCAATTGCAATTGGTGCAACCAGAGGATCATCGATAAACACGAGAATTAAGATTCAAAAATAGTCTTTATTTTATTGACGAAGATCAGACCAATCTATTTTCAGGATCTTACCAAAATAATGACCAAATTGGACGACCGTCTCATAGAAGTAAACCTCTACCAGAATATCATGTATTCTTACCCATAGATCTTCTGTAGAAAAATCTTGTTCCCAACTTATTTTGGTAGCACCCAAAGGCCTACTGAGGGTCCCATTTTGCGAGACACGTCGACACAATCAACAGTCAATTTTTAACGCTTCCAACCGGTCAAAACATGCATGCTCAAGTCACGCGTAATTTCCACTTTTTCTACATTACTTCGTCACTAAGAAATTCACTTTCATGCGATACCTCATCACGCTTCGACCGTCAATTGTTGTCCATCGGCGACCCTGGCACTTGCCCAAGGAGGTTGGCCTTAGCCTTCCCCTTGGGGTCGACCTCTGCCTTGGGCTTGCCCTTGGGTTTGGCCTTCGCCTCGGCCTCCCCTTGGGGGTGGGCCTCGGCCTTCCCTTGGGGTTGGCCTCAGCCTTCCCTTGGGGTTGGCCTTGGCCTCACCCTAAGGATTGGCCTTGGCCTTCCCCCAAGGGTTGGCCTTTGGCCTCCCTACTTAGCACCTTCACTACTCTTCAAGGGACCATGCATCGTCCGCAACGCCCGTTGCACACGTTCGCGTGCCAACTCCATGATACTCATTGCCCTTCGCCCGAGCATCGTCTCCGCGACGTGGGTCGCCCGTCGCTCGAGCATCATTTCCACCATGCCTATCACCCATGCCCCGCGCTGTCATTATACACGCTCTGCCACGCCCATGCGTCGTGCCACTGATACAGTTGTGCCTCCGACTCTCTGTCACATTACCACGCACCTTGCGTTGGTCCATCTTTTTACCACACCATGCACACCTTGCCTTGGTTGTGGAACATGCTTCAACCCACTCTCCGAAGTGTGCAACATCCCGCGAGGATAGGCAACTCCTCCGGGACACTATCTCCGCTAGGGAGCTCTAAGTGCTTTGGCATGAAGATTCCTCTTCTGCCAGGTAGATGGCTCCTCCGGGATGCTACCTCAACCAGTCAGGTAGACGGCTCATCCGGGATGCTACCTTGACGCGCTCCGAGTGTTCCAAAACGAGGACTCACTCGCGGGGATAAGCGACTCCTTTGGGACACTATCTCTGCTAAGAAGCTTTTTTAATCCCTTTCCGCTAGGTAGATGGCTCATCCGAGATGCTACCTTAGCCCATCGGGTAGACGGTTCCTCCGGGATACTACCTTGACGCCCTCCAAGTGCTCCGACATAAAGACTCACCTACGGGGGTAGGCTCGCTCTTTAAGACACTATCTCTACTAGGGAGCTCCAAATGCTCTGGCATGAAGACTCCCCTTTCGCCAAGTAGACGGCTCCTCCGGGATGCTACCTCGGCCCGGCAGGTAGACTCCTCCTCCGGGATATTACCTCGGCCTGCGGGATAGACGACTTTACCGTGACACTATCTCTACTAGGGTGTTTGCGTGACTGGCCTATGTGCTCCAGTACTGGAGGCTTGCATCGGCACCCCTAGTGACTATGACCCCCTAGTCACTTCGAGACGGGAGCAGGTCTTCGAAAGGCATTGCGCCTAGTCCACCTGGCAGTTGGGCATCGGGTCTTCCCTATTTTTGCCAGGCCTGTGGGACTCTGCAAGGGCTTGGATTGGTGGCTAGATCAAGGGGGTTCTCTACCCACACCGACGTTGTGGGAGCTAGTCTTTCCAGACAGACAGAGCGACGCTGTGAGGAGCAGGCGGGGTGAATATGCGATTCGACAATCCATGGAGCATCGACAGCTGTGGACCCCTCGGTGAGGTGTCACTCTCAGGAAACGCCACATGTCAGTTGATGACATCATCATCTCAAACCTCTATAAATAAAGGTCTTGAGAATTCATTTGTGGACTTTAACATTTTTACTTTCTCACTCTAGAATTCTAGAGAGAGAAACATACAAGACCTTGACTCTGGACCTAAGCATTAGATTGTGACTGTCATCGTGTATTCATCTTGCGCCATCGTCTCGCAACACTGCCACCCTCAGGCTCTGTCTGGGAAGCCCTTGGTCTCCGCCATTGCTCCATCCTTGCTGTGTCCCACATCAACATACTTGGCATCTGACTCGGACTGCATTCCCTGTGGCACCTCCACGTTGACTGCGAATCCACTTTCCTCTGGCATCAAATCTAACCGGGAAATAAGATTCCAGCGGATCAAAAGCAATATTGCGCCATGCATGTTCCAGGGACTTGCACGAAACATGCATGAGAAGACACTCTAAATCCCTCATTTCAGAAAAGTGAAAAGAAACAAACTCCCACAGCTTCCACAACTACTGTACTCCTGAGATCTCAATACGAATTCACAATTCGTTGGACAAAGTTCCTTGAAACTATCCGGTCATCTACAAATCTACACACTAACGTGTTGGTCCACCTAGCATGATGAATCTGGAGTAGATTAGGATCAACCTCTACCATATGACCACATCTTTCTAAAATAAAAAAATTCTTCAATAGTTGAAGAATCAATGCTAGTGGGAGAGTCACCCCACATAGTGTGATTCATCGTGTTAGTTAAATAAAAGTTCTTCTGGTCTCTCTAAAAAAAAAGGAATCAATGCTGGAAGTGGCCATATACAACCACAGCCCTAGAATTAAAGAAGAAGCGACAAGGATGAGGTAGAAAGCTAGAACAAAAGCTCACACACACTCGCACCTTAACCTGGAAAGACTCAAGAGACAAGACACATTTCCCCCACCCCTACCGGTTCCTGTTGCATTTTCATGTCTTTAGTCACGTGAATAATCATCCTAGCAATACCCTCTTTCTCATTGCGATTTTGGCCCCGGATAAAAGTGCACTGTAGTAGCTCCTCGTTTAGAGGTGTCAATGGGCCGGGCTTGGGCCTGCCAGCCCAAGCCCAACGGGTCTGTAGCGAAAATAGGTTGGGGCTGGGGGCGGGCCTGGTGTCTGGAAAATAGCCTGGGCCTAAAATCTGGATATATGGGCCTAGTCCGGGTGGCCCTAGGCCAGGGCCCAATTTTTTTTCTTTTTTGGTTCCTAACTCCTTGTTATTTATTTGCGTCGATGGCCAACAAGAATACATCAAATTAATTGGTTGAGATTGATACATGTTAATTTAGTGTAATATTGACAAGCCTTTTTTGGCCTACTAACATTATAATTTATAAGTAGCATTTTTCGAAAGTTTCAATTCTAATCAGTTTATTTCAAATTTATATTATTAGTTTAATTTTGTATAAAGTTTTAGCATATATTTTGAAATCCTAATCAGTTTATTTGAAATTTATTCTATTAAGCTTTACTTTTTTCACTAAAGTTGAATTTTTGTTATTATAATGTACCACTAAAAACTAGTTGAATTTACAAGATTTAAATTTGGAGTATAGTTATTAATTGCCCAGACGATCTTAAGTAATAAGTATAGATTTTGACTAACAGTTTTCTCACTACTTGGTCTCATATACAAAATTTTATTCTATATATATGACTCTCATACGCATATAGGATGGTTATGAGTGAGTATAAAAGAACCTATGATATTAATATATTGTATTTGTCAGAAAATAAGAAGTAAGTGAGGCTAAAATTTATGAATGTATGTAAAATTATTAACGTCAATATAGAGTTAAATTGAAGATAAATGTGTTCATAGGCCCTCCTCCTTTTATCCGGGCTTGGGACCGGCTGCTTGTAAACAAACAGGCGAAGTTACCTATTTTTTTATATATAAGAAAAAATATCTATCTTGCTTGTAAAAACTTATATATATATATATATATATATATATATATATATATATATATATATATATGAAAAAAACTATATTTTGTGAAAAAATTTATTCTTAAAACTTAAGAGAAGGAAAATAAAAAGAAATTACCTAATCATCCGGAAGTACTTCAATATCCGAGTCACTGCTCTTCCTATCATCAATCGGTTTATCTTGCTCGCGGTATTTCGCATCAAGATAATCCTTCCAACATACACATAGCTCGAGCGACTCGGGGTTAAGACGACTCCTCCTGTCATCCAAAACCCTCCCGCTCGCTGAAAATGCCGACTCTGAAGCAACCGTGGAGGCTTGCACTGGCAGTACATCCCGTGCAATTTGGGATAAAGTTTTATACATGTTTTGATTTTGTTTCCAAAAATTTAACAAATTAAAATTAACCTGTTCTTGCATTGATAAATCAGAATAATGATCAGTATTTGAATATACACCAATCTCATTAAAAGAGGAAAAAGTAGACGAACCTGCCGAATTAGAAGTACCTTCACCTGGTAGTTGTCTTGCTACTAGATGTTCAAAGCCCTTAAGGTATGGCGCATAATACCTCTCAGCAGTTGATGATGAAGCTCGCCCGCGCACGTCAGCAGAATTACGATAGAGGTTGAACAGTTCCTCAAATGTCTTGCTCACTTTCGCTGTGAGTGCGGTTGTGTCCTCTACTGGGTAGCACATTAATTTCGATATCTCTTGTATCGAGACGTTCACGCCATGCAACTTTAACCTAGGATCTAAACAAGTAGCCACATAAAAAATAACAGGCAGTTCACTCCAATATTTATTAAACTTTTTATCCATCACTTTTACTATTTCCTGAAAGGGTCCTATATATCTCCATTTTGTTAACATTGTAGCCATCTTGAGAATTTCTATTACAGCGAGAGGAGAGGTGGGATAGTACGTACCAGACAATAAATTGGTAGACGTGTAAAATACCTCCAAAAATTCAGCTAGGTATGTGGCCATCTGCCATTCCTCTTGAGTTGGCAAGCCGGCTGGGAACAAGGTTAGTAGAAAATGCGTATAGACTTCTCTGTATGCCAGAATGTGTAAAAGCATATGGTATGTAGAGTTCCACCTGTGGACCACATCTGTAACTGCTCTCCTGCGAGGCATATTATATTCAACACACAACGTTTTAAATTGTTGTGTTCTCGGACTCGAACTATTAACATACGCTGTCATACCCCTCATTTTGACAAGAATATCTCCTGCAGCAGCTAAACCATCTTGAACAATTAAATTAATTATATGACAAACACAACGAACATGAAATAATTTACCAGAAAGTACAGGTTTGAGGCTCTCCTCTAAAGCATCAACAACAGCTGTATTGTTAGAAGCATTATCAAAACTAATACTCATAATCTTATCCTTTAATTTAAACGTGGTACATGCTTTTAATATAATAGTAGCAATGTTCATTCCATCATGCGGAAAAGGAAAGAGCTCGAAAGCGATGATTCTCTTGTGCATAATCCAATCTGCATCAATCCAATGGGTCGTCACACAAGTATAACTAACAAAAGTAAACAGAGATTGCCAAATATCAGAAGTAAGACTAACTTTACCGTCAAAATTATCGAAATAATCGATCAGGCGTGCTTTAGCAGCATTATACTGTCGGAGTGCATCGGATCTAGTTGTGTTTCTATGAACCTTTTTGTACAAAGGTTGAACGTATGTGTTCATATATCTAGAGTGCTTAGCATTATCGGCAAAAGAAAAGGCTTGTTCATCGTGAATAACAAATTCAGCGAGACCGTCTCTTTGCTCTCGCTGATTATAAACAAATAACTTACCGTCAAAAGATAACTGCGTTTGGGTAGGTTCGACGTGGCCTTGTCGAGGTGCACACTGAGGGTAATGCCTGTTAAGATGTCCATTACCACTACCAGACGAAAATAATTTAGCACAGTACTTACATCGAGCTTTTCGGATGCCGTCCACCATAACTTCATCAAAATGATTCCAACACTCGGCTTTCTTTTTTTCCCCTTTTGGACTTCTGGCTCATTACCGGAGGCATTGCTCGGCCCTTCTTCATCATGACCAGGCATAGGGTTAAGATTATGCCACAGAGTAGTAGCTTCGCCAACCGAGCTGCGTCCTTGACTATAATGCGGGGGGTCTTGTGAGGCGTGTATTCAAGATCTGGAATGTTTTGATTGAACTCCCAATTGGCTTGGGTATCTATCATACAGCCTGTACTCATTCGTCCAGGAACGAATGGTTGTGGTGGTGCTTGGATTGGTGTTTGTGATGGCCGTGGTGCTGGCGCTTGTGCTGGTGGTGGTGGTTGTGATGATGATGATGTTTTTCGTGATGATGATCCACGCTTCAGTTTCTTCACTAATCCAGCCATATTTGATGCTAAACTTTTTTACTAGATTGGAAAATAAAAATAGTAAGAATAACTAAATACACAAGTATAAGAACAGTAATTAATAATTAGAAATAATATTTAAAAGAATTGAAGAGTAACAAATAAATCACTAAGGGTAATTTGAAATTCGAAATTGGAGAGAGTTAGTAATTAAAAAGAATTTAATAATAGTAATTAATAATTTTTTATTTACTAATTACTAATTACTAGACAGAAGAATTAAAGAGTAACAAATTAATAAGAAGAGTAGTTAGTATTTCAAATTTAGCAAGAGTAGTAATTAGTAAACAAGAGTAATAATTAGTAAGAGTACTAATTAGTAAATAAGGGTAATATTTAACAAGAGTAGTAATTGAAGAGGAAAATAGTAGCAAAGTTTGTAGAAATGTAGAATGTTTAGATAAGAGAGAGTAAGAAGATTGGTGTGAAAAATTAGAGAGAAATGATATGAATTTATAAAATTTTAAAACTTCACAAAAGACCAAAATGTCCTTAAAAACTATCCGTTTATAGTTGTTGGGGAGGGTAATAGTGTAAAAATCCTTAAAAGATTTGAAAAAAATTAAGTTAGACCAAAATACCCCCAAACTAACCGTTATATTGCTGTTGGGGGGGTAAAAGTGAAATTTAAGAAAATAATGAGAAATATAACCAATGGGGGGAAAAGAGGAGAAAATTAAATTTGAAAATTGTGGTGCCTGCCCGAACCGAGCCAAGCCCGGGCTTTTTTCGTGTCGAGGCCAGAATCGGGCTTTTTCAGGTTGGGTCTGGCCTGGATTTTTTTTGGAATTCCTTGGCCTGATTTAAGCCTACGTCCAAAGCCTAATTTTTTAGGGTCGTCACTGTTCACCGAGAGGGTCGGGCCAGAAACGGACAAGGTTGGGCTAGCTTGCGGGCCGCCTGGCCCTTTTGATTCCTCTATCCTCGTTCTAACCTAAGGGAACCGATTATTAAGGATGAAACTAAAATCTTTCGGTTCCTTCCCTCCTCGCGACCCTACCCTACCCTATCCGACTCTACCCCCAGTCGTTCCGATCCTACTGTGTACAAACCCAAAGAACAGTAGCCATCATGAAGAGAACGAGGTCCAAGCCCCCACCTCTCACCCCCATCACCGCCGCAATGCCACCCACACCTTCCACCCCTCCAACCCCACAAACAGCGCACAAACTCACCCACTCCAAACCCACCCCCACCCTCAAACCCATCTCAAACTCGTCCAAAAAACCCAAAAGATCCATCTTCAGCAGCCCCGATTGGGCTCCTCTCAACACCACCCAATCAGAGCTCTCCTTGCCCCTCACATTTCCCACCGGCCAGACCTTCAGGTGGAGACAAACGCAGACATCGCCTCTCCAGTACACTGGCGTTGTTGGGTCCCACTTGGTCTCCCTTAAACAGCTCCAAAACGGCGACGTTGCTTACCATTTTTATCAAACACCTTGTGATACTAATGCCAGGGCAGCCCTGCTGGATTTTCTCAATCTGGATATTTCTTTGAGTGACATGTGGCAGGGATTCTCGGCGGTGGATTCGCGGTTCGCTGAGCTGGCAAGGCATTTGGGCGGCGCTAGGGTGCTCAGGCAAGACCCGCTTGAGTGCCTTGTTCAGTTCATTTGTTCATCAAATAATAACATTAAGAGGATTACCCAGATGGTTGATTTCATTTCGTCATTAGGGGATTATTTGGGGACTGTTGAGGGCTTTGATTTTTACGCGTTCCCGTCGTTAGACTGCCTTTCAATGGTGTCTGAGGCGGATCTTAGAGCTGCCGGTTTCGGTTACAGGTTAGGTTTTCCTTTGTGTTCTTATTTGTTGTCTTGTTTTGAATAATGTTGATTTTGTGTTTAAAGTTGTTTTTTATCTGGTTCAAAGTGAGGTTTATGAGCTATTCTATTGAACACTTCATGTTACTTAGATTTGCCTTCATTTTCTAAAGCAGTAAAGGAAGGTTTTGCAAAATAAGTAGGTTGTGGGATAGTGGTTGCACTTAATTACACAGTTCTTGATGGGGTTCCTTTAAGGCTCCTTTATCTGTTCTTAGCAGCAATTAGTCAAAAGTAGCAGGGGCGAGGCCACCCTTAGATGAGAGGGGCATTTCCCCCCTTGTTATATTCCGGATACAAAATTTCATGGATTAAATGAAGTATTGCTTGCTACAAATATAAAGTCAGTGTTGTAATCTATCCCACGTCTGGGTACTCATCACACAGTGATAAGCACAATAACTTGATGATGTACGTATCACTTGTTCATGCAATCATAGATTAGTGTAGCAGGTATATACTTAATCCATGTACGACTACTACTACTATACAAGAACACACTCATCCATACCAACATATACTTATAGACACCTTCAAGTTGGTGAAATCTCAACCCGACTATAAATGTTTGAGAGAAATCGAGGTGGTCAAAGTGTATGGGACACCCTATTTCTTAGAAATTACAACATAGATTATTAACAGAAAGACAAAATTTCCAAATTCAAGGTGGTCAATTGCCCACTTTGAGCTACGTACAGACCCCCTCTTGATCTTACAATTGCATCTATCTTTCCAAATTCCTTCATTGATGAAGACTTCATGATCTGCTACATTTCCATTTATGATCGGTATAGGCATTCTGAGATCCGACCAGGAAAGAATTGTTTGCCTTTGATTGGTGTCTGCTAAAGTACCTAAATAGGCTAAACCTTATTTAAGGTGCAGCTATCTCTTTCAAACTGTAGCAATTTCAAACGAATAATTACAGTTGTCTATAACACCCCAAGCTATGTAACTTTGTTCCCACGTAGCAAGCTCATTTATAAAGATGGGTGTTTTATTCGTTTGTGCTTATGTTCTGGGAAAGCTGGTAAGGCAATTTGTGCATTCACTTCAGATTGCAGATTATGTGTTCATTTGTTCATATAAGAATTATAGACTGTGAAATTCTAACAATCCAAGCAATCTTTTTTTTGATAGCTTTATTCTTTATCTCCCATCCTTACACACAGGGTAGTGGCTATCTATCTTTCAGAGAGGATTGACCCCCTTACATCTAGGTTCTTCCCTTGCTTTGGAATACTGGAGTGTCTTTAAGGCCGCCACCTCTTTAATAAAAGGAAAAGAACCTCAAAGGGTTATAGCTTGAGTTGAGTCCACTGTTTTGGTTGCCTCTAGTTCCAAGATTAGCTCACGTGGTCACCTTTTGGAGTGCTGGCAGATGATAGTTTCTCTGATTCGAGCCAAGTTGTTTCATAGTCTGGATATGTATCTGCTTTTTTACTTCTGTTCTTTGAGGTGCTTAAGACTTTGAAAGTGCGGAATATGGTGGTTTCTTTGTTGGTTGGTGAGAGTTTCTGCTGTAGCACTATTTGTTGAACTATTACTATGGCATTAAAAGTATAGGGGATTTTGAGCGTGTTACCATATTGGACTATCAAAGTTGTGAGGTTCAACAAAGCACTTAAAGATGACGAGGGTTTTGGGCTCAGCACTGCTGCCAATGATAACAAGTGTAATGGTGTAGCGGAAAATTGTCAAGGATTGATTTGGTAAGGAGATTCTGATTTGGCGAAACAATGTTGAGGGTTTTAATTTTCTCCGCAGAATTGTTGACGACATTGTATAGTTTGGGGTCGGCCTTAGCCTTACTGTGGATGTGCTGTCTTTTCCATGGGGCTCGTGACAGTCTCAGGCTTTGGATTTTAAAGTGAGTCTTGTTTTTGACTCTCTCCCACTCCAGTCGTTGCATTTTTTCTGTTACTTCGAAAGTAGTTGCTTGAGCTTCGGCTACTTGAAATTTTGATATTCCTTTTGTATTTCCCATCAAATGATCTTCCGAATATCTTAAGTATGTGGATATTTGGGCTGGTTCTTCTTAACCTTACGAGTTTTGTCCATGGATTGTAATGACTGTAGTTTTATATCTTGAGGGTCTGCATATGGTAGTGGCCGTGCGAGGGGTATCCTATGTATGCTTCTTATTCCCTTGACTCTATTTAGTTTTGGTTTGATAAACTTTAACAGTATTTTAAAGTGCCCTTTTATGGATCCATTGCTACATGACTGTGGATTAAAATTAAAGATTTTCTTGTCACAATGAGCAGGGCAAAATACATTGTCGGTACCATGGAGGCTTTGCAATCAAAACCTGGTGGAGGTGTTGAGTGGCTTGCTTCTCTCCGTGACTTAGAACTTCAAAAGGCAATTGATGCTCTATCTACTCTACCTGGTGTTGGTCCTAAAGTGGCAGCCTGCATTGCGCTCTTCTCTTTAGATCAGCATCATGCCATTCCTGTTGATACTCATGTGTGGCAGGTGAGCTTTCTAAGGGTTTTTAATTGAGGGTTCTGCCTTCAGATTCTTGTATAAAAGTCACTGCATGGCTGTTGATGTTGTTTTGCCATTAACAATAACACGTCCTCGATGTTAGTATACTTAACAAGAGGAAACAAATGATCAATGGTCTGCTTTTTGGAAAATGTTTTTCATAAGAAAGGAGAAGTTAGTATCGCTATAAAGCTTCTCATGAAAACCTGTAAAGTTGGCAGAATATAGTCCACAGTAAAACTTCTCATGCAATGTTATAGCCCAAGCCTCTCCCTTACTGCCCTTGGTCAAAGGAAAAGAACAATAAAGACATAAAAAGCCAAAGCCAGAATTAAACAGGCAGCGGCTTTAAGAAATGCACCAATCGGGCCTTAGTATCGCAATCATCCCCTGCCTTCCCAGAATAGCTTTCAGCTAGCTTGGTTTGTTAGATAACCATATTATTGCTGCCATAGCAAGTGAACATGTATGAAAGGGTTCCTTATAATCACACATGTTCTTCGTATCATTGCCTCCTTGCAGTCTCATAAACTGTGAAAGAGATCACGCTGTATCATAATCCTTATATTTAACGTAACTCTCTCAACTTTATTGATGCTAATGTCCTTCCCTTTGTATTTTGAGCACAAATTACCGGTCTAATGGGTAACGTCTTCTCCTGAGTTGGTGCAAGGATCGTTAGGTGATAGGTCAAGTTAATTGCCAACTAGTCAGAGATCCAAAGAAATTAGTGGCCAGCATTAGTAGATAAGACTCGAGGAAGTTTTGAGTTGGCCTGCAAATGTTCATCAGTAGGATCAAGTGTCAGGTTGTTAAGTGTTTCAATCAACACCGTTCTGATTTGCTACTAATACAAAGTTGTATGTTCTACAATGATCTCGCAAGTCCATGATGCTGAATGACAGAGCAAAATAAGAAATATTTTGTGTTGGTGTTCTCTGTCATCATTACGTTTGCAACTAATGCTCTCTATGATTTTATATGTCATGGGTCTGAAAATGCCTGTATCCATTACTAAGATACATACTTGGTGGCTGAGAAAAGACATTGAGGAATTGCAGAGGAGGACAGGAGGTTCAGGAAGAAGTCATCAGAAACAAGGATAAGAGGCTGATGAGGACATGCATTTGTATTTGCATAAATTTGCTGGTTAACCTATGCATCTTTATAACTTCAAGTACTCGTGTATTCATAAAGTACTTATGTTCACATATTTTTGTTGCTGGGGTTGAACAAGATTGCGACTAGGCACCTCATCCCCGAGCTTGCAGGCACCCGTCTGACGCCCAAGCTTTGCAGTTGTGTGGCAGATGCATTTGTAAGCAAATATGGGAAGTATGCTGGTTGGGCTCAAACTCTGCTTTTTATTGCTGAGTTACCTTCACAAAAGGCACTTCTACCATCAACTCTCTGGTCTATGGAAGAAGGACGAAATTCTAAGCGGAAAAATGGACAGGTGGTGAATGAAACACAATGAGGTAATGCTTGGACTCAAGGTGATGCTGAGACTTTTTTTGCTCGAAACCGGATAAGGAGTTTTTAGCGTTTTTGTTTCATTAAGTGCACCAACAGGACAGATGGATATACGGCTCAGAAGAGCAGAAGGAAAAAGGTTCACTGTGTAGTATACTACTATACTCTGTGCAGATGAGTCTGGGAGGAGGGTGCTTGGTGGAACCTGCAATGCTAAATAGAGGTTGATCTCTAGTTGAATGTCTTTTATTCTGCATCTCTCTTTGACCTTTTTTGCCATTTATGTCCTTCTATAAAGATCACTTTAACTGTCTTCGTTAGCATATTGCTGGTAATTCGCCTGTTGCTTTTATTCGATAACGTTTGGAATATAACCTTGATAAGCTTATATCAACAGATAATTTGCTTTCTGTGCTATAAGTAGTAAGAAGTATTGACCGTTGATCATTTTAGTCCTGGAACAGGTTGGTCCAATAAAATCCAAAAGTTGTTAAGAATACAACTCAGGTAGCTTCGAGGGGAATGTGCCTTGCTAGACCTGGCAAACGGGTATACCCGACGGGTACGGGCAATACCCGGTCGGGTTAGGATAAAAACGGGTCGGGTAAATTTTCCCCGATTTTCCCTGGGTAGTCTTTTTAAGGATCCGTACCCTACCCACGCAGATCAGGTATTACCCGCGGGTAAAGGACCAAATTTCTAGTGACTTCTTTTTTTTTCCTTAACATAAACATAGTTACTGTTAGGCAGATTTTTCTTTTTCTTTTGCCTTTTTTTGCTTGGATACTTCTTATTTTTTGTAGTTGTTAAAATAATGTTTCAATCTAACAACCTAACAAAATAAAAAATCACGTTAATTGATAAACACCATAAGATCAATGACAAGCATCTATCTACAACACCACCCACAAATCCACAATCCAAAATCCAAAATAAACCTTAACACAGCTACAAGCGTCTATCTACAACACCACCCACAAATCCGCAATCCAAAATAATACAATTAAACCTTAACAAAGCTACAAGATCACATGCATAAATCAAATCAGCTTCTCGATCGACAGTCAATCTGTGACTGTGAGAGAACTTTGAGTCTGTCACTTAGTGAGGGAGGGTGAAGACTGATGGAAAGATAGTCGCCGCGGCAGCAGAGCAGGAAGGTGGCAGTGCGTCGAAGCTGTGGCGGATCCGTGACGATCTGATCGGTGATATTTGCGATAGATCTGGCGTTGCTTGGTCGTCGATAGAGATAGAGAGAGCAACGTCGTGAGAGAGAGGGACAGCGACGTTGAGAGAAGAGAGCAGCGCCCTCGTGAGAGAGAGAGCAACGCCCTTGGGAGGGAGGGAGGGAGAGAGAACTCACTTATATAGTAGAAACTACCGATAGCCCGGGTAAACCGTATCCGACCTGGACTGACGCGGAAATTACGGTTCGGCTACGGGTCTGTTTTCACCGGTCTTCAAAATATGTACCCGTACCCGAGAGGGAGGGAGGGAGACCTCACTTACATAGTAGAAACTACCGGTAGCCCGGGTAAACCGCATCCGACCTGGATTAACGCAGAATCTACGGTTTGGGTACGGGTCTGTTTTCACCGGGTCTTAAAAATATGTACCCAGTTTTTTTTGACCGGGTACGGATCGACCCGTGGGTCCGGTTCTTTTTTTGCCAGTTCTAGTCTTGCATTCTCTCTGTCCTTCACACCTTTTTCTCTCTGGATCTACTAGTGGATCTTTTAAATTCTTATTCTTGTATGTATACCAGAGTCTAAGGCCTTTGATGACTACCTTCTACTTAATCAAATTGAGGAGTTCTGTGTTGTATGTGGTACGCACTCCTTTGGGAGTGGACAGTCATCTTGAAGATTGGCTTTGGGCTTTGTTCGTTTATTTCTGTTGAACAAGTTAGAAGAAAAGGAAATTGAACAATAAAGGAGAGGATGTTTTATAATGATTAGTCTGTCTACTTGTGCTAAAAGATTGAATTTTAACTAAGAGATTTGTCTTTCAATGCAATCAGCGCCATCTGGTTCATAAGGACAACAAACTTTGTTTGTAATTTAGGGACAATGACAGCGTTTATCTATAAGCTTAGCTAAAGAAAGAATGTAAGATTATTTATTATCTACTTTCTCTAAAATCAAGTTTCCGTATGGCTTCGTAAACTAATTTTTGAATTGCTTTGCGGAAGAAGATACATTTTTTGCACATCCTCATTCACATAGCGCATCAACCAAAACAGCTTTGGGAGTGCCTGGACATGGGTCCTCACCAAAACTTTGATATGATGGTGCGATGGAGCATTCCCTTCTCCCAACACATGCCTGAAAGAGTGATATCTGAAGTTAAGATCTTATAAGCCAACAGCCAAACAACATGAAGATTGACATGCTATAGCAATTTCAACGGGGGACCGTTAATGTGATTTGATATGCTTAGGTTATTGACCCCCATGTAGACCAAAACTCATCTTATCATCAATGCCCTTTCTAGCTGCTGCAAATTCATCGTATCAGAGCGACTCTAGTTGAAGTTACCAATTTCCCAACTTTTCCCCTACCATTATTTGGGAAGGGTGCTCAAAACAGAGTGAAGCCAAAAAGATTTCAAGATTGTCACTGTCTATATTTAGCCCAAGTACTTTTAGGAGTCCTAGTTGTCGCTTTCATGTCCTCTCTTCTCAACAACAAAGCTAGTATGTACGTACAACATTAAGAAAGGGGAAAAGGAAACAGTAACACACCTTCTCCACAGTGGCTTTAGAATAAGTTGAATGACAGCCTCCAACAGAGTAATGTCCGCAATCACCTGTAGGGGTACCAAAGCTTGCAAATAGAATCCGGGAAATGTATTTCCCGGGTGGACAACGGAGCTGAACTTTTGCTCTTCTGTGGTGGTCATCATTATTCTTTATTGCACTTTGGATAAGTCCTTTCCATGAATCTACAGGGGGCGGATTCGAATCGGACACTTGCCCACATACTTTTGTGACTGAAATAATGTCTATCGAAATGCCTTGAGGGTTGCCATACTCCTCATCCAACAAAACTAACAGGTTGCCTGTGGGCTTAAGGAATGATCGAGGTATGTTGTACCTATGTAGATGGTCAGTGATTAGTTGTGAAATAGAACTCAAAAGTTGCTTGCTAGTATTATTGATTTCAGGGCAATATCTTGGCGATTGTGAAGTGATTAATTTTGAAAATCCTGCTTAATATTTTATACATACTAGATAACTTATCTAGGGTAACCTTAATAACCTTTTCCCCGAATCGTGCTTTAATGAATCAACCTTTGGATTGCAAAATTTTTAGTCAGCTAAGATCAAGAAATGTCCAATTAGTAAGCGTGAAGGTCTATTTCTACCGCTTATTATGTGGTCCATACCTCATTTGTCACTAAAATATGCGTTCGACGGAACTTAAATGTTCTAGCGGCAAATGACGGTGTGGAAATCATAACAGGGAGTGGAAATAGACATTCTCTTACTAAATACAAAAGTCTAGCATAAATTAAAACTGCCAGTGATCGGAAAGACCTCAGATTGACTTGATAATTATTTTTATGCATGAGCTTAGAGAAGTTACCTAAGTGTTACCTCATACTAACTCTTCCCTGTATATGTAAAGTATGGGTATGTGCATACATATTATATGACTTGTAATGCAAGAACGTGTGCTATGTGTATGAGAGGAAAACAAAAACATGTTTGCTCTTCAGATGTTCCTTAAGTATGTCAGGAGCTGTATGTATTGCAAGTACATGCGTGTCCATAGACATTATGTAACACTGTGTAATAAAAAATAGGATTAAATTCATTGGTGTCCATAAGAAAACATGTCGGAGCCACTTGCTATCGAGGTGAGAATTTCTTGTGGTTTGTATTCCCTTTGATGTAGAAAAATTATTTACATACCATTGTTGTGAAGGACTCCCAGCAGGGGTATGGAATGAGACCCAATAACGTCCTATACTTTGGCCGTTTATCCAAGCTTCCCCTTTACCCATAGAGCCAAGGTTTAGGGCAATGGGTTCAGTACCCCCCGGTGCATCAAATGCAGTCTGTCAGGTAGCAAATCATCTGGATTAATAGTTGAACAAAGTTCCCCCAGTATATACTATAGTATTAACACGTAATATCTACTAGGTGGGTGCTTTATGGGAGATGGTGATCGTGCTTCCATTAGAGATTTCCATTTTATTGTTGCGGTTGTGTAGAAAGTACGAATGTACTCAAGATGCTTTATTGTGGGGCCAAAGTTAATTTGTAGGGGCTTATGTAACATAAAACAAGTCTGTCAATATTTAGATATATTTGAACTAGGTATATTGAGTTATTGTTCTGTAAGTGTAAATTGTACACTAGACACTCTAAACATACACAGCCTCTTAAATTGCCACGTTTTTTCATTTGAAGTGATAATAAAAGTTGCCCAATTGCCTGCACAATATGATGTAAAATGCACTGAGTGATATTGGTTTTCTCAATCTACCATTTGTGCTTAGATATGAAGCTACAATTAGCTTCCCTTGCTATCCTAAATAACATAGAAATTAGGACCTTACCTTGCAGCGTAGGCAGATGTGTTAGTAACTATAAGGACTAGAGAATCCACGGACACAAAATATGTGTTTTATGTTTGATGAGACACTATGTAATTACATAAACCTAATTTGTTACCTTGTACCATGTGAGCGGTTGAGAAGAGCTGAAGCTGCTCCATTGAACATTACTCGATCCTTCAATTGTGTAAACTTGCAATTTCTCCCCTAACAAGCCAACCTTCATGTGATCATTCCACAAAATTTAGATCAATTGAAGTGGATTGTTGAAGATGGGAAACATTCTACAAAATTTAGATCGAGTGATAGAATTATGGAAAACTACCCAAAAAAAAAAAAGATTCTAAAAATCTTTTTGTAAGATTAGTCTACTTGTTTAATTATCAATCTCTCTGAGGGTCCATATGTAGCCGCAAATTAAATAGTCATAAAACACACAATGATTGGTTCATAGAGTTTGAATAGGTCAAAAGAAGCATCTCATAGCAAAAAAACAATTGACTACCTGATATCCCCAAGGATAGTTTGTGAAATTTTGAATATCTTGGTTGGCTTGAATGGTCACCCTGCGTAATCCCGCAGTTCTACGCTCAAGAAAGGCCCCTGAATCCTTAACAACACAAATTGAATTGACATGTCAAAGATTGGATCAATATTTTTATGCATGTTTCCACTGATAAAAATTGGTTTTAATTCGAACACGTGCCTTTAAGGCTACTAAGCAAAACATGAGATATCGGAATTTTGTTGCTCTTTGAAATGCATGTGAATGATACTTAACCCAACCCGCAATCCCCAACCGCAATAAGGTCGTGTTTGCTAGTTATGCGCTCCCAGAATTATATTTAGTGCAACGTGGCATCAATGCATAGTGTCTTGCCCTAATGAGATCCGTAAGGAACTCTTCTGCATTTTCCTGTGTTTGTGTGAGGTGTTGTACGACATGAAGGTTCACTGTAGGATTGACTCTTATAAATTCCACTCAGAAAGGGATTCCCCTGTTCTTGCGAAGAAGTTAAAAGTTCCACTGAGAAATTAAGGGGCAAGAACTGTATACTTATACACATTAATGTATATCTATGTCTATACTAGATATAACTGCATGCAGGAGGTTACGTGGCTGAATTTTTTTTCCTTAGAATACCTTTTCCAAATTTAAAGGTTCCTACAAGTAAGGGTGTGTTTTATTTTTATAAGGTTGAGGCTAAAGTACAACCTTTTTGGCTAAATTTAAACATTTTGTTGATAATCTATACTACATATGAAAGCACACAAGGTGTTAAATGGCTTAACTTTTTCTTTTCCTTAAAATATACTTTTTGAATCTAAAAGGCTTCTAAAAGATTAAGGTTGTTTTTGACTTTCGAAAGGGTAAGGCTAAATTACTACTTTTTGGCTAAATTCAAATGTTTTGTCGCTAATCTTTATCTTTGTCTTTACTATATAAAATAACACGCAAGGTGTTATATGGCTAAACATTTATTCCCCTTAAAATACTCTTTTTGTATTTAAGAGGTCTTAATTAACCAAAAAAATATTCAAAAGACTTCTAAAAATCTAAGGTTTTTTTTTTTACTTTTAAAAAGATGAGGCTAAACTACAACCTTTTTTGCTAATCAAACATTTTGTCCCTAAAGAGGTTAGAAGTTCATATAGTATCTTTTTGTGACAAAAGAGTATGGATTTAACCAAAAGAGGCGTGGGTTTAGCTCTACCATACCATATTGATATGTTACTCAGTCTGCTCATTCTTTAAAACACCCTATCAAAACCTAACCGAAAAATTAATCTACATAAAATTGATAAAAAGAACACTTAAGTTCAGCTACTACTCAGAGAACCGTATTTAAGTCACAAGTATTATCATGCTCTTCTTCTTCTTCTTTTCTTTAAGGTGGACAGGCTAATGCAACCTATATTACATGGACCTTAGTTGCAGTAAACTCCTAATATGGTGACGTTTCTCTCTCGGAAACTCGCTTTTGCGATCCCAAGTTAGGAGCTCCATGGGATCTCGTCCCAAGCTAAGATGGGAACTCGATCCCGCTAGCTGGATAGAGATGTATGGAACAAGTGAGAGAATACATGAAAATCAAGCTCTTTTCAACTCAATTCCTTGTTTCTCTCTTCTTTCAAGCCCTTAAAGTCTCCTTGTCTGTTGTTGCTGTCTATGTAAACTATACTAAACAAATGATATAATTCGTTATGTATTTATTTATTCAAGCCGCTACCAACCTCAGATTCTTCTTGGTGCTTACGCTTCCCCGCCCCCGCCCCCGCCTCCGCCTTGTGCAACTAAGACATGGACTCAATGTCAGTGTTTGGATTGGACATGTATCCGAGTATCAGACTCGCCAATTTCTGAAATTACAGGACACGGAATAGGATCTGATTTTGGACACGGACACAGGGACACAGATAGACCATTTATATTCAAATAGTACTTTATATGAGATGAGTACAAACTATACGGGTGTATATGATATTTTGGAAAAAGTAGCATGTATTCCGAATGATGCTGTTATGGAAAAGAAAAGAATAACATGTGAAGGTCATTTATTATGACCCACACGCTTATCCACAAGTCAGACGCCTCGAGGTGTGTTCTCTCTCTAACCAGATCTGCACTCTTCGTCTTCGTCTTCTTCTTCCTTCAACTTTGATCTTCCATCATCCATGGCGTTCTCTCCACTCTTCTCTCCTACCCAGATCTGGACTTTGCTCCACCTTCTTCCTCCTTAGACCTTCATCTTCCATCATCCATGGCAACAGATTTCCAGAGATGCCTCTCCAACCGGGGATGCGGCGTGTTCGTCTGGCAAATGGCACTTCTGGTATAGATCCCACACCCGTATCCGTGTCGTGTCGACACGATATTTTGACTCAAAGTGCCGAGTCTATGTAACATAAAATGCAGCTACTAACTCTTACATATGGTTGCAAACTCATATTTATCGACATAGGATTGGGTCAAAATATCTACAACTTCGACCAAGCCTTCTCTTTTCAACTTCTATGATGAATTTATGTGCTGTTTGTGTTTGGTAAAATAGTCGGTTGTTATTATTGTTGGAATTATCTTAACTCTCTAAACCTCGTGCCATTCGTAATATTTTCTTTTTGTTTTATATTGAAGTCTTTTGTGAAATATATGCCAGATTACATGCATAACATGATTTAATAGCCTAATATATACTACTAAGATTAACAAGATCATGATACGTAAGAACAAAAGAGCTTAGAGTACACTATAGGCTGCATTATAGAAAGAGAAAAAAGATAGTAACGCAAATTCTGGATTTGGTCAATAATTTGTGGGAAGTTATGAGATGATTGGATATCTTACTTTTTGTTTGGCCTAGAAATTGAAATTGCTGAAAAAGTAATTTAAGAAAATGGAACAAAGAGGTGCTTGGTGAGTTGAAGTGAGATTAGCAAGGGTACTCGTGGAGATTCAGAAATTTGATGCCCGGGATGGAGAGACACCCTTAAGTAGCAATGAACAGGTTCGGTTAATGATCTTAAAAAGGAAGCCAATCATTTATTTCTATTGGAAGAGATTTGTTGGAGACAAAAGTCGAGGGAGTTGTTGTCTGAAGAAGGTGACAGGAACGCTAGAATTTTTCACCGTATGGCCAACGCTCTTAAAACATCTAATCAAAACTGCAAAGATTGTGGTGGAGGGTGAGAAGTTTACTTCCGAGGAGGAGACAAAGGAGAACATAGTGGGCTTCTATTGGAAGCTCTTTTCTGAAATCTAGTCATGTAGGTCCTTTGCTGGATGATTTGAGCTTTAAGTTCTCGATCAAGAAGCTAAACATTCCCTTGAGGCACCTTTTGAGGAAGAGAAGTGGAGGCTGCTTTAAAGATTATGACAGGCGACAAGGCTCCGGGGCCTGATGGGTTCAATATGACTTTCTATAGACTCTGCTCATCCGTTATTAAGGAGGATGTAAGGGACTTCTTCCACTTCTTTTATGAACAAGGCAGATTTGAGAAGTTTGGATGCCACATTTGTTTGTTTGATTCCAAAGAAAGGGGGAGCAGTTGATATTAAAGATTTCAGGCCTATTAGCTTTATATGGAGTGCATATAAGTTGCTTTCTAAAGTGTTGGCTTGTAGACTTCAGAAAGTTTTGGATGGAGTGATTTCCGCGTCTCAAAATGTATTTGTTGGAGGTAGGCAAATTTTAGATGCAATTTAATCGCTAATGAATGTCTATATTCTGAATTCATAGTGGACTTGCCAGGTTTAGTGTGTAAATTGGATTTAGAATAAGCATCAGGTTAATTAAACTTGTATTTCCCGGAAAGGATGAGGTTTGGGGATAGATGGAGGGCGTGGCTGGATTTTATATCTCTTCATCTATGTTTTCTTTTTTTTGGTGAACAACACTCGAGCTGGGTTTTTTCATACTTTAGGGGTCTTCGCCTGGGACACTCTTTATCTCGTTGTTATGGAGGCATTGAGGCCGACTTTGGCAAGAAATTCCATCGAGTCAGTGCTGCAGATTTCCCACCTTTTATTAGCAGACAATACTATACTTGGCGGAAGAAATTTAGTTGCTTTACATTTGGATAGTGCTCCTTTCTTTCCAAGCAACCTCAGGTCTGAAAATAAACTTAAGAAATAAGTGAGATAATTCCAATTGGGGAAGTTCTGAGTTGGGCTAATCCTTCCTGGTCTTTTGGGTGTAAGCTTGAGAGCTTTCCTTTCTCTTACCTTGGGCTTCCTCTTGTTGCTTTTTTCAAGGATAAGAGATGCTGGAATCTGGTGGTTGAGCGCTTTGGAAAAACGATTGGCTGGTAAAAGAAGCAATATCTTTACAAGGGTGGTAGACTAACTCTTATAAAATGCATGCTCTCTAGTCGTTGTTGGTGATTCAGGTTTCCGTCGTCAAGAGATTAGAGAAATTGGAGCAAGAATTCTTATGAGATGGCGCCTCTAAGGACAAGAAATATCACTTAGTTAATTAGGACATTGGGTGCTCTCTGTTTCAGTGTGGAGGCTTAGGCATCAAGAAACTGAGGTCCTTTAATATTTCTCTGCTTTGGAAATGGCTTTGGAGGTGCTTACGCGATTGAGATGCTTTGGGGAGGCAAGTGGTGGCGGGTAAATTTGGGGTGCCATAAGATTTTGGTCCGTTGGGAAATAAAAAAACCTTATGGCTTAAGCATGTGGGTGGGGATCAACAATTGTTCGGTCACTTTTGCCAAACTCATTTGCTTTAAGGTGGGTAAAGGTCCTCGATTCAGATTTTGGCGGGACCATTGGTGTGGGGAAGAGGAGCTGCATAAATCATTTCCTACGTCGTTTCTTGTTGTGCGCAACAAAATTTTTTTGGTAGGCAATCTTCTTGCATTCTATAGGGATGGCCCCTTCTAGAATCCTACTTTCAGAAGAAACTTTTATGACTGAGTTGGACTCAGTATTTAGTTTCTTGGGTTGTTTATACTCTGCAAATGTCGGTTTAATGATGATAGAGGTGTTTGGAAGGTAAATTTTTTGGGGTAAAATCCCTTAACTCTCTGCTGGTTACGGATCAGGGAAGCTTTTTTCTTGGAAGTTCATTTGGAAGTCTTTGGCTCCTCCAAAAGTCTGCTTCTTTACTTGGGTGTCAGGGATGCAGTTTGACTGGGGACAACTTGCGGAAGAGAAGAAAAATGTAGGTCGACTGGTGCTATATGTGAAGGTAATGGGGAGTCCGTGAATCATCTTCTTCTGCATTGCCAAGTAGCTTAGGGAATTTGGGACATGGTCTTCTGCCTTTTTGAACATTTTGTGGGTGATGCCGACTTTCGTGGTTGAAATGCTCTGTAGTGGGTCGCTGTACAAGATAAAATGAAGGGTTGCAAAATTGTTGGATTTAATTCCTGTTTGCTTGTTTTCGTGTATTTGGAGAGAGAAACATGCGAGCGTTTGACAGAGTTGAGCAGCCTGTCTAATCTAAAGGCTTACTTTTTGTCCACTCTTTTTAGTTGGGCAGATGATGGCTCCACTAGGTCCGATGATGCCTTTTTGGTTTTTATGGACAACTTCCTGTGTACGGTTAGGTGATCAATGCTTGTAAAGCTTTTATGTGAGGGTTCCTCCTCCTTTTCATGCGGTTTATGTCAATTAATTTACGTATCAGAAAAAGAAAAGAAAAAAAGGATATAGCGTAGCTTTAGAGAAATTATACTTGACTTATAGAATAAGATTGAAAATTTAAGAAAGGACTTGCTTCGTCTTTAACATCCGAATACGAGATACCATAAAATTTTTAATAAGGCTAGATCATTACCAAAAGAAAATAGACGGGAGGGGCTATTTTGACTCCCAAAGATGAATTAGTTTATGGTTGGACAAATTTGCCCCTTGACAATTAGACACCCTAAAAGATACTTCATATTCATATATTTATCCTCTCCCCTAACGATCATTGCTGCAAGAAATTATCCTCATTCCGCAGAAAGAAACATGATGGATAATGAATGACACCATAAGTCCTAAATGATGAAATTTTGACTTAAGTAGAGATGCTTACAGGAAGAACGACTAAACCTTTAAGAGTGAACAATAGAAAATTCAAGAAGATCCTGGAAAGCTACAACTACTTTTGATTTGTTACCTAAGCAGACGTGCCTTGCTAGAGTTCATTTGATTCTTGGTTTTAAAGATACTACTTTCTAAGCTTCTAACTCCTTCCATTTTACAATATGCCGTATTGCATCTATTGATCCCAACTCCTTTCTATTAGACACTTCACCTTTTTGAAATCCTTTTAGGGAACAAATTTCGAACTAGTGTTAATCATGTAACTCAGTCTCAGTTCCCATTTTTTTTATCTCACACTTCCTGAACTTATATGCATGCCGTATAATATGTTACAAGCGATTATACAACTCCAATACACTTCGTATTACATTTTCAGTATGTCAAGTAGTCTCTAAAACACTTCCTTCACTTTCATTACTGCAATGCCAACCTTGTAGTTTCCGGTGAGAACTAATACAATTTGTGGAAGATGTTTGAAACTAATTATAATGTTAGTGTACCTTGAGTAACAAGATGTAGTATGAAACAGTCATGCTTATCTTTCGTGGCAACTTGATGTGACAAAAGAAATAAGTATGATAAAATAGTGACAAATATTGTAAGTAACTGACATCAACGGTTTGCATTTGAAAAGTAAGACCACGTTTTGTACAATGAACTTTCCATGCTTCAAGTCTTTAATTACAGGTTCACATTGATTTACTTGTTATGGTTCACTTAAAATAATCATATTATTAACTTTATCTTTTTCGCTAAGCTCTATAACATCTCCTTTTCGAATCACTATTTGACGCGCAAAGCATGTGGTCAATACTAGTAAAACGCCTACATAAGCGGAGATATATGGATATATAGATCAATAGACAACAGGAAGAACTCAAAATGGAGATTATAAAGTACCGGCAGTCCGACCATCCCGCTTAGTAAGGAGATATTGTTCATCCCATTATCCAAAGAAACAATATTCTCCAAGGTAAAATTTGTATTTTTGTGACTTCCGTGTGCAGAACCTAAAGAACAGAAACAATTAAACTCATCAGTTATGTTGAAATGTCGGAAAGAAAAACTATGTTTTACTGGACAAGGAGATAAGAGTGTAAAGTTAGTTTGATAGATTGTTTTTACAACTCTATACAAAACATTAGTAAGTACAACTTAGATGTAATCTTTAAGATCATAATTTGGCTCAATACTAAAGTATAAGGAAGAAGATGAATAGTTAAGAGAGTTGGATGTGCTGTATAGATATTTGTGAATCTCAATTTCTTATAAGAAGGGTGAGGAAATTGAAGAAAACGGAGGAAGTTATTGTGCTCAACATCTCGCCTCTCTTGTCAAAAGTTGATTTCAAATGTTTAGCTCATTCAAAGGGATAATATTTCATGAGAGTTTGGGGGAAATAATTGAGCAACTAAGACATAAGTAACAATACTGGACTATCTTAGGTTAATGCATGGCCCGACAGAAGCCATGTACTTGTTATGGACGGAAACCAGTGCAATGTGTATTGATGAGAGAAAACTCTTCATAAGGTTTTCACAGTTTGGGTGAAAACTTGGGTACACTCCTTATAGATATAGTATGAAGCTTCTACATTCAGATCAACTACATGTACATAATTCTCTCCCATCACCAAGGGTCAGTCTTGAGCCCTTATTTATCTGTTACCTCAATTCTGGATGAATTGGCTATTTGGCCAAGGTCGAATGGTGTATGTTACTTGACAATAATAGTGTTTCAGGGATGAACCCACAGCATATATTGATGTTAAAATGGAAGCACAGAGAGAAGCTCTACGTTCAGGAATGAGAGGGTTTGGAATAAATAGGGTCGAAACTGAATGTCTTGATGATACACATGAATGCAAGAATACTGGTTGATAGCGAGTCATAAAAAGTTGCAGCTGTGAAAATGTGAAATAAAGTAAAGAAAAACTGATGGGTTGGTAGTGAGAATTGAAGGTTAGTGATACCGAATGTCTGTAATTTCATTAGTTTGGTGTTTTATATACATACAGGGGAAAATTAATAGCCAAAAAAAAAATAAAAAAATTGAATAAACGATTTTGCATAATGGTAGGCTTATGTAACATCAACCATGTATCATAAGGTAGAGCAATGGGCACTGAGGAACATGCTGATATAAACAGTGTAGCTGAGACGTGATTACTAAGTTGACTCGTTTCTTTCTTTGTACCCATCCTGGCCCGTAAAATGAAGCTGAGAAAAGCTTTCTCCTATTCCAAATTATCCTTATACCCCTTTTCAGACTTAATTAGAAGTTGATCCTATTTGTGATACCTAACAAAGGAAAAGGCAGTGCCTAGGGTTGGTCCTCCCGATGTGTGGCAGTGGCACTATGAGGGGGTGTAGTAGAGGGACTAAGTACTGCATTAAACCAGAGACATTGTTTGTAGCTCTCATCGCTGCTAATACTTCAAGTAGTGGTCCATTTATGCATAAATCCAGTGCTTAAAATTCACATTTCTTAACTCCATGGCCAATTACCATGATTATCAATAAAACGACTACGTAAATCACGGTGCTTACCTACAAGAGCTCCATTGACAGATGCATGTAAAACATGTCCAAGGGAGTTCACATTGAGTATAGACTGAGCATCGGAGGAGTTATGCTGAAACCTGTCACATTGAGTAGACTACAAATTGTTATGACACATTGCTAAATTATGCTCCTGTATTTCCGTATCCCCTGTTTACAAGCTTGTACATGAAATCTCGTTTGCTGAAGTTTTCGATCCTCTAAATGCATAACTAAAGGCAAAAAAACTTTGGGAGTTCAGGAAAATTACATTTTCTGATGCCCGAGACCTAAGGTATTGGTGGAGCTTACAACTTGTTAGAATGTGCAAATGGCTATAAGGAATGTATCGCACAGTAACATTTTATGAACAATAACAAACTTAGTCAACAATTTGTTGTAGCGTCCTACCACAAGTTACTGGGAAGGCAGCATAAAAAGGGTCGGTTTCATAACCTATATTCCTCTTACAAAGTCAGGCTCTATTAAATATGTCAAACGTTCCAAGCTTAGAACAGCTTTGCATCGGTTCTCGGATAGGAACATAGATTATCTTAAAACTTGATCAAAAAGTGAACTGTATGGTGACAGACAGTTGAGAAATATTAGATATGGCCTTTCCACAATTCTGCATTACTTAGTTTACCTTAAACTTTACCACAAGTAGCCAGATGTGTCTTTTGTAGTATTCATCTGTTCTAATAATGTACTCGATGTAGCGTCCTGCCACAAGTTACTGGGAAGGTAGCATAAAAAGGGTGGGTTTCATAACCTATATTCCTCGTTCAGAGTCAGAGTCTATTGAATATATCAATTGCTCCAAGCTTAGAAAAGGCATTGCATCGCTTCTCTGATAGGGACATAGATTATCTAAGAACTTGATCGAAGAGTAAACTGTAAAGTGACAAGACAGTTGAGAGACATTAGTTATGGTCTGTCCACAATTTAACAATACTTAGTTTACCTGAAACTGTACCACAAGTAGTCAGTTGTGTCTTTTGTAGTATTCATCTGTTCTAATAATGTATTTGACCTCAGTGAGGTATCATCAAAGTTTGGGACAACTTCTTCAAAAACTTCCCACATCTCAGTGGAATTAAACATCACGCTTGGTAGTGTTGATCTTGTATTCGTTTGTGTGCTTACCTGTTCCACATGAGGGAGTGCGAGATATGTTACAGCTATGAAGAATTGATTTAATTTCGTATAGTGAGTTCATCTGTATTTATTGAAGGTATTCTTATACATGTTATGAGTCTTTCGACTCTAGTAGAGATAGAAATTGTTACTAAAAGTTCGACTTGTATATACGATGGGATGAGAAAATATTGCAAACATTGTATTTCGTTACAGCATTAAATCATGAAATGCAAGTCAAACCTTAGCGGTGTTGAAGGCTACTGTTTTGCAGTCAGGTAAGATGCTAATTGACTTCGGAGGCAAGTCATAAGAAGAATTTTGAAATTGAACCACTGCATCATTTCTATCATTATTGTTCACAAGCAAGGCCGCACATTCTCCTGAATTTCCTTGGAACACATAGGCCTGTTTATTGTAATTGACAAGAATTGTGTCATTACTATGTGGTATATGAGGAGAAAGGTGGCAGCTGGTAAAGGAAATATACACTAGAATTTGATTCCCAACATTCTTACTTCTTGTAGTGGACCCAGGGACAAGTTAAATGGTACTCCAGCAAGTAGAGTCTGTGAGCAGAGGTTTATTGCCGCATGCAACTCTTTGAGATGACCCCATTTTGGTTGCCTGATGAAACCTACATTTCTCGACCGAGTGAATTAAACTTGTTTTTCTTGTTATATATAACCAGGTGTAACATAAGTGGTGGTAATGGCCTACCATACTCGTCAAGAGGAGCTTGATCGTAATAACTTGTTAAGACATATGCTGAGCCTGTCCTTCCAAGATTGGTTCCTCCATGGTACTACATTGGAACCAAGATAAAGTGACATTTTCAAAACTAAATGTTATAAAGGTTATAATGACATTAATACGGGAAATATTAGAAGCTCCCTGTATATAACTTAGGTGTGTTATGATTGAAAACGTTGTTTGATTGTACCATGTAATAGTTTACAAAGCTCCCACTCTTCTTTGCTATGAATAATGCTGTTTGAAAGGCTATGTCCTCCGCAGATCTCATTGTTGCGTTCTCCCCATAAACTTGATAGCTTCAAAGCAAAGCAGAGGAAAAGTCTCAGTAGTGTTGATATATGTTTTACCGCAAAAGCAAAAGGCATAAAACAGAGTAGTTGACAGCTTACTAGCTTGTCCAGTTCTCAGTCCAGAGTGCAGGCTTATTTGGCGAATTAGGCCCTGGAAAAGTTTCTCCACATCTCATGCCATTGCATGTATTTATCTGCAAATTGTACAGTTTCATTGATAGTTTATTGATTAATGTATCAGATTACCTACACCCCTGGTTGAAAAGTAATTGGTGGCTCTTTAATGGATTCCGTTGCAGGTTATGGAAGCTACAAGATGTCTTTTTTATCTCGGTATTGACTATTCGTGCATTGGATGTATGAAGTATGATTGGATTATAACATGTGCCTAGACATTGTTGAGAGAATAGAAGACTGACCACTGGATCCGGAGCATCTTGTTGCTTGCACATCATCCACGGTACACCAGTATGAAGTCCCACAGCCATATCTGCTGCCCAACGGACGTAAGGTGGCCCTCTCTCATGAAAAGCTGCTTCTATGTTTTGGTACTCATTTTCAATCTGCAATTGAGCAGTTTCTGTGAAATCGTGAAAGGTGATTTGGAAGAACAAAGGTAACCTTGTTACGGTTTTAACCTGTGAGAGTATGATTGGGCCTCCTTGTGAAGCATATAATCCCTCTGCCATCATCATGTTAACTATCTTTGTGGTAAAGACTTGCATGAAATGCTGCCATGATGAAACAACCAAGTGCCACAACTCCACTGAATTACATGGCAAATATAGGGATTTACTGATATTGATGCGGTTCTTTGGTAGTATCAGAGTCATTACCTTATATGGTTCATTGTCCGACCGAAAGACAATGCCTGGTACATCATGCAACCAAAATGGTAGACCTCTGCAATAGGAATCCGTTATATATCTCAGTTATAGAAGGTGCAAAGCCATTGTGCACTTTTCAGTAGGAAGTGCCTAAAAGAGAGGCTTATATGTCGCACAAAGATAGGATACCACCACACATTTCATACATTCCTGTATTAAGGTAATCCACACCCACCGAGTAAATATTGCATGGTCACGATCATTTATGACCATTGGATCAGGGGAAGTTGTGAAGGAAGAGGGATGGTTTGGTGGTGGAGACCTTTTGTAGAACAAGTATAAAGAGTCTTAGATGGTCGGGGAAAGTTGGTCTTCGACCATACAGTATTTTCAACCAACCTTTCCAGACACCCACCAAAAAGATTTCGAGCCACCTCCACACCTATCTTTCTTTTTGGAGCTATTTTCACCTGCCATCAATTAAAGTGCATTTGACAACAGACGTTTGGCTTCTAGCAACAAAAGTGTTTTATTGCTGGGAGTGTGAACTCGACGACTTGTGCCATTATGTTTTGTACTTGAAAGACCCGTACTAGTTCGGTGCCCCTTTTGATAGCCGATCTCGATTTTCGCGTCAAATAACATAAGCAAGTACGACAAAAGATATATTAGGCGGTTAAAGTAGAGAGTGGCGCGAGTGTTTACCCGTATGTCCACTCACTCTCGATGAAGGGTCCAATCCTAAGGCTTGCGTATAAACCTTGTGCTTGGATTTCCTTAATGAAGCTTACTATATCACATCTTCCGCTGAAGTTGTACTGCAATTGAAAGAATAGTTACTCCCTTTACTTTGGTGTTGAGTGAGTGAGTTGAGTGAGAGAGTGAAGGAGGTTACCAGGCCAGGTTGGGGCTCATGGAGGTTCCAAAACACATAGGTCTGTATCACGTCTAGTCCGCCTTCTTTGGCTTTTGATATCAAGGACGGCCACATCTGCAACAGAGATCATATGTTATCCCTGCATGAAGGAAAAAGAAAAAAGTTCCGGCTATCAGTTGGCGACGTTCATTATATGAGCCTCTTCAAAAGGGCTTAATGTTCTTATTTGATGATTCCTGTAGGGCGTGGTCAGTGAGAATTAACTACTGGTGATAGACAGACCGATAAAACAACAGTATCGGGAGAAAAGATTCTCATTTAACAAGGCCGAAATTTAATGTGCGTTTATGTAGTTGTTACTTAACGGTGGACTCCCTTGCTATGTTACAGTATTTTGCCCCTTATATAGGAGCCGCTCCGGCAGAATATTTTTTGTACCATCAACTATACACTTCAAGTGGATTTTTAATGATCTCTCCAAACAAGTACAAGCTTATCGCTAAACGTCTCTCCTATTGTGAAGACCGCCTGGTCAGCAGTTGCGAAGCTTATTCAGGGGAGCTTTTTTTTCATTTGCATTTTAGCCTTTTAGAAGGAGCTCCTAAATTAAGTCCATTTAGAAAATGCAATGCCCCCTCTCGGATCTATTCACTTAGGTACTTAGCAAGCTTTTCTTTTGCCAATATTTCATCTACTCTATTCCATTGAAGGGACTGCTGTCTACTGAATCTCACCTCAGCTTCATGGACATGCGGAAAACTTGGCACCGAGGCACCAAGTACTGTTAATTTCTGGTTGCAGAAGAGGCAACTTTTAGTAACACCTGCGTTCTTCTTTAGCAATGATTATACCACTTTGGGTTGCTTTTTTTTGGTATTAGAATTAGCTTGGTCCCAATTTTCTTGTTGCATCGAAGCGCCATCTCCTTTTAAAGCATGTCACTCCACTTCCCTGCTTTCATGTTCTTGGTCATTTTCATGAATTTTTCAGGATGAGGATCACTGCCGAGAGATGCTGTAACAGTTTTGTGATAAAAGATTGTCACTAAAAGTGTTTTGCCGTCGTTGCTAAAATTAATAATATGACAATCTTTTGTCGCTATAATATATTTAACAATATTTTTCTATTACAGCAAAGGATCCTATCCCAATTTTGGAGCTCAAGTCTTTCTCGTTTTTGTTTGATATTCAGTACTTGCAGATTAGGAATTATATGTCTGTGTGGCTATATTATTCATATATGTTACCAGGTTTGGATCAGTCTTATATTAGGAATATATACAAGAAATTAATGCCAGAAGCAGAGGAAATGAAAACGACATTGGGCAAGAAGGCAAGAACTGTTAAAGCACGGATAGGATCTGTTGGGGGATATTTTGTTTTGTGCAGAAAAAGAGGAAAAAGGTAGCAATGTTGTTAGGAACCAAACAAACAAAAGGTGTATTGATCAGTTCTTCCATGATTATTTTTAGAACTTTCATGTTTGGTATCAGATCAATGAAATAATTATGGCGTTCACATTCAGCAATGTTAGTTTCAACTTCTAATCCGTACTTGGCAAAACCACCTTTTCTTGCCTCCACAACATCACCCATGCAGTGTAGTCACAGATGGCTTGCCCAAAGCCAGGTTTCGTCGTCTGTCCCAGTATGAAACAGGCGGTGATTTACTTTCTTTGAGGACGTCCATCTTACAATGCGACGGACCATGGAGAATTTTTTTTTTTTTAAAAAAAAAAAAGGAAAAAGAAAAAAGGTAATCTGATCTGTCCATGATGGATGAATTGTCAGATTGTACTAGCAATTTAGCTTAAATTGTCAGTGCGATCAAGAGATTATCAGCTTCTTGTATAATTAAAATGAAATGTTAAAGATCCCATCCCATAAAAGATACTTAAAAGGAAGAAATATTTTAGGTAAAACATCGTATAATACAGGATGGGGCCTCACCAGCAGAAAAGGACTTGGTAGTGTTCTTAGCTCGTAATCTAAGTCTTTCATCTTGATGTCATCGAGGCAGTAACAACCAAGACTCAAACTTTACATGCAAGCTAGGCATTTTTCTTCCCCTTCAATTTTATTAGACTTGGCAAACAAATAAAGATGATCCATTTTCAGACCAACAAAACAAAAAAAAGTGATCAAATCTGTGAAGCTAGGGTCTTCGGGATGTTATCTTAATCTCAAGTAAAATAATAATAATAATAATGTGCCGATGAACAGTTGCACATCGTTGCTCTCCTCTTTTTTATATTGTTAAACTTCCTCGGAAATATCATGAAGTTTTATCATGAAAAGATAACAAGCATTTTAATGACTTGTGACATTCTTCCTCCTTTAATTTGTTTCTCCTAGGCTTTGTAAACATCAACCAATGTTTCCAATATTTCCAGAAGAAGAACACTTTCCGGCATTTGTACGGCAAATGTAGAATGTAAAAAATCGGATAGATCAGAAATTCTACATGATTTTGGTAAAAGGAGAGAGTTGAAAACATGAAGGCTGGTATGAAAACAAGCTTTAATGCTTTCTCCATTTCAGTTCATTTGACCTGTGGGACGTTCTATCTAGTACACACACACACACACAGAAAAATGAGAGATAGAGTGAGATGGAGAGACATACGTCGGGGGTGCTTCGAGGATAATGAATGGAACCAGAGAAGAGAATCTTCCGCTGGCCGTTGATGATCAGTGATCTGCCATCGTATGTCACGTTCTGTCCTCCTCCTCCTCCTCCTGCTGCTGCTACTCCTCCGTTGGTGGTAGAGCCACCGCAGGCAGTGGCTACTAAGGCCACCCAACACACTACCCACAATACCATCTTTACCTCCCCACTCAACACACCCTCTCTTCTCATTCCCAAGACTTAATAATGACTTATCTTCTCATTACACAAGTATGTGTAAGGTGTATCTCTGTGTGTGTGAAGAAAATCCCAACAGGTCTACCTTGCAAGATGATCAGAATGAAAGTCACCTCTCCCCCTCTATGCACGCGTATGTTTGAATGTCTGTTTGTGTGCGTGCGTGTGTCTATATATGTGTACAAGGCAAGAAAATGCACTACAAAAATGTTTCTCTGTCTCTCTCTCTTGGATGCCAGTTGGGTCTCTGCATGCAAAAGATGGAATTAAGGACTCTCTCTGTGGAGTTCAACATTTTAATACACCAAACAAAGAAAATAATAACTTTAGGGGTTTAAAGCACAGTTAGAACTGCAGGCAAGTTTGATGATTACTGGGTGATTCCCCGGTTTGAAACAGCAGGAATCTTGGCTTAAGACATGGCATAGCAAGTGCAGATTTTGTCTTCTTTCCCGTTGAAAATGGGGCATGCTACGTGTGACCGTACCTCTAGAACTTATTTGGACAGGGATCATTTGCTGAAACAGATATAGTGACAAAAGATCAGGATAAAAGTACCTGTTACTAAAATTTATTAATAATTCTCTAATCATTAAGATTAATTAGGGATAATTTTTACTACAGTACATGTTTGTATAATAGCAAAGAGACCTAGTCCTGACTGACTTTCACAGGGGACGGAGAGGCACTGAAGAGGGAGAAAGAGACGGCAAATGGTGGTTGTAGGCATGCAGTGCATATTGTGTTGCACGTCAACTTCGTTTTGCATAGGGTTGGACGGCTCTTTCAGTGTGACGAGTTGCAAAGCCTCAAAACTGAATGTTCGTGACCGTAAGTGTCATGGAACTTTTGTGGCACTTGGGTCATTGAAGGGCGTGTGTCACAAGATATTGATACCCTTAACTTCTCAATGTTAAAATTTTAGGCTTGACCCTTTCTTTTTTCTGAAATATATAATTTGAGTTTTATCTATTGCCAAAGTAAGTTTTTTTTTGGGTCGAAGCAAGCCCTTTTTTACGAAATTAACTCATATTTATACTAATTGGTAGGAAGATGATTTTACAGAGTGAATCTAGCACAATAATTTGTAGGCGTTGATTGCATCTTCATTATTATCTTAAATACCGGACAATGTATCACTTAAGCAAATTAATTTCCTCCAGACGGGAACAACATCAAGTAGAAATCATAATTAGTCTTCAGAAATAACTCTACATTGGCTAGATAATCATATTAACAACTTAAGATACAAGTCTTTTACGCCTCTTCCCTCATTGCCAAATGGTTTTAAGTTTGATGTTTTCACCTGATGTCCGAGCGGATTGTTTAGGTCTAGGAGACAACTTAAATTTAAATTTACAGGCACCCAATTTAATTCATTCACATGTTTGGCCACTCAAAAAGATGTTAATTTGACCACAAGTGAGGGGGGCTTCAAGAGATAAAATCCCATAGCGGGTAAATAATTATTAACAATTGAATATATAATCTTTTGAGCATCTTTCATCTTAATTTTGAGTGCTTTTACAATAAAAAACTGTTTGAATACCCCAGAACTAAAATTCATATTTGTTCCTGAACTGCTATCGTTTTGGCTAGCTTGTTAATGCTTCTCTTCACGCATTGAATGTTGGAAATGCCGTTTTTAGATTAAATATTAAAGACCAAACCCCAAAAGAGGTCAAACATAGGAAAATATACAAGAACAGCTGCCCAAAGACAATTGAATGTGACGTGATGTCATTTGTTACTCAAAAAGAAGACGAGACCAAGTACTTCTTGACTAGGCTTCTTAACAAATTAAAGACCAGTATGTAATCGGCAAAAGCCTGCGGCAGCAGAGGGCCTGGGTGAGCAAGATGCACCTCCAAACCCTCCCCACTTTACTCCTGCATACTGATCAGAAACCAACTCTCCTCAGCTGAAAGCAACATGCATGCTTCCTAAGGAAAAGGATTTGGTCCTGACATCCTGTGTGCATTAGGCTGGTGCATGCCACTAGAATAATGTCCATAGTTTTGGTTGCCATATCGTCTGGAGATGGAAAGTTGAGTGTTGCTAAATGTTTTTATCCTTTTTTTTTTTGGAAGAGAACTGCATTGATATCAAAGAAAGAGGTTTACAAGCTTGATTGGGTATCACCCAATGTGTACATTAGAGCTGAAATGTTAATGACAGGCTTGGGCATGATGCATCTAGTAATCAAAAAAATAAATCCAGTATATGTTCAACTTATGAAGTCACAGAGGCATGAGCAGGAGGCTTGTAGCAAAATGAAGTCTTCTTAGTTGTAGGTGATTTCGATCATTGTGGAGGTATTACCACAGGCTGTCCCGGACAAACGTCAAGCCAGGATAATGAATAGGAGGTGTGCATCAAAATGAAGTCTTCATAGCTGTAGTTAATCTTGGTAATGCCGAGATATTACCACAATCTGCCCTAAACAAAAGTCAAGCCTGGATAGGTTATACATATTCTGGCTGATGATGTCTAAACATGATGGTTGAATGGTCCCATATATCAGCCGCAGTGCCATTCCCGATTCTAAGGATTATTAGATAGACATGCCAACTGATGAAAATATTTTTGCCTCCCGTGGCTTTATTACATCACTACTGCTGATTTCACAAAAATGGAAGTTCGCACCAATAGTACAAATATCATACATAACAGGTACCATCACATGCCATAGCTCATCTGCATTTGCCATTTGAGATAGGATGAATATCGAGTCAGAATGGATGAACAAATGTGATAATTTAAGGCCTAGTGCCTATTTGCAGGAGTGCAATAGAGATGTCGCCTGTGCCACTTGAAATGAAGGTGCAAGAATCTTTTGATGATGTAACCAATTCTGTTTCCATTTTCTAAAATTGCCATAAGGCCCATGCATGCCTTGATAGATTGTATGTTGTGCTGGGATATAGTTCTTGTTCTAAAATTTGCTGGCATTAACAATTGACGGGTTCGGGATGTGGGGCTATTTGGGCTGCAGTATTGGTTTAGGGAAGGGTTTGGACATAGTCTGATCTATATTGGGGATGACGACAATGCTGATTTTTATTATGCAGGCCACGTGAGAAAATTAAGGTCATTTGATTGACTTTATGTTTTATTTGAAGAGGGTTGAAATTTCATTCGTGAAATATACACTCGTTTCTGTGTGTTCAAATACACCAGATAGCAGTGATGAAAAGTATTTGTGAGGGTTGGTAATTCTACATTTGGAGGTTGGTACTTGTTATCAAGTTATTAGCTATTCTTTGAATGAAGGGAGAGGGATGGTAGGAAGGATACTTAAAGCAGTGCTGAACCATATATTGTTCACAGGGATGGATTGGAATAGAAGAGGTGTCCATTTATTTCACTGTGTTGATGACATAAGATACATGTGTTATTTGGAATGATGTTTTTAGAGGATAAGGCTTCCTCAAGGAGTCTGTTTACCAATACCTGCCATATGAAAAATTGGAGCTTATGCGGCGACATGAGTTGCTGTAGATGTGTCCAGACATGGGACAGGATCTCTAGGTCAAGGTTAAGATAGGAATTAATTGGAGATTTGTCTGCGATGCATTTCTTGGTCGGGAATCCAGCAATAAGCCGACTTGACACTGAATTTTTTAAAAGGTGAAGGGCTCACATGAGCGTGTTTGGAAACACTGTTGTAAAGACGTGTATCGTGTGTATCTTTAGGGTAATCTCTTCGGAGAAGACACTATCAATTGTGGTGGTGTTCCATGCTCCAATAGGAATGAGATCTTTAACTTTGGTTAGCGTGGAATTGTAGATCATCTGGTGAAGTAGATGGTGTATAAGGGTCTTGCTAGATGTGAATTTTTGTGCAGCCACCCACTTACCATCATAGTCCACCGAGAAGTGTATCGCGGCCCACTAGCATACATCTCCAGCCCTATGATGCAGAAAAGGGGTGGGGAGTTGTGAGGAAGAAGTGGTTACAACAGTATTTGAGTAACAGAATTGAAGGAAGTAGGGAGTTGGATTCCTATGAAATACGCCATCTGGTCTTAGCTAGTAGTGCTAGGTTGAAAAGATATGTATTACGGAATCCCAACCCTCCTTTTGTTTTATGATTGCAGAGGATGATCCAGTTTACTCAGTGTGAACCCTTATTCTAATGCTCACCTTTCCATCAAAAGTTGCTAATAATGTGATCTATTTTATTGCAGTTATGAGTTGGGAATAAGAACACTTGCATATGATAAGTAAGCAAGAAGGATATTACCGCTTTCATGAGTGATATAGCTAAAAATATCCCTCCATTCTACGGGCGACACGTGGCCGTAATGACACGTAAGCCGTACTGGTTCATTACTGATATGACACTTACCATGTCAATCTCCGAGCAGAATCCTAAAGAGGCTCTGACTCTATCAGCTAAGATTGATATAAGATCCTCTAGGATTTTAATTAGATTCTGATTGGAGTTGGTCAAAACCCAGTCCTACTAGGATTCCTCATTCTACCACTATATAAAGGGGTCTAGCCCCTTAGGTAAGGACAAGCTCACACACATACGCATTGTGTCTTTATTACTTCTCAGAGTTCTACTTTGTTAGCCATTTCTGACTTAAGCATCGGAGCGTTCCCCGCCGGAACCCCACCCGGCAGTCACTCCGTGTTTTCTTTTGCAAGCCTGATTTCTGGTGTGATTCCCGATCCAGTTTTTAGCTGCAACAGATTGACGCCATCCGTGGGACCACTACAGGGAACATGGCCAATCATTCTTCTTCCAGTGACTCTTCACATAGTCGTTCTCAACACCGTCACGCCCGGACGATTAGCTCTCATCGACTTAGTCGTGACCAACATTCGACACCTTCACGTCGTCGTACCTGCTCTGCGGAAGGTGCATAAGTTAACATAACATCTGTGACTCTCGAATCAAAAATCAAACCTTGGAGAAACCGTTCTCCGACGCCTACTTTGAAAAACGGGGATCTTCGTCATCGCCTAAACCGTCAGCTATTCAAAACACCCCATGCCGAACTTACGAAGGAGATATACGAACTGAAAAATGTCGTGAACACTCTTCAACAAAAGCTCGACATGGCAGTGGCTCCGCCGTCCACTCACCATTCTCATCTTGACCCCAGTGACCTTCGTCTTCGTCTCACCTCCAGATCAAGTTACTGTCGCAAATACCGATCAACGGCCGATCCGACTTACAATCCCAAAGAGAAGAGCGGAGATCACATAACCAGGAGTGGATCATGTTATCAACGTGATCCATCAATCGAAGACAGTACCAACTCCTCTCCCGAACAGGTCACTAAAGCTGAGACCCCTCGAAGATCTATCCACAGGAAGAGGGCGCCTGAGTCTCGTTCGCGAGAACGGGACTCCTGAAAGGTGGTCCCTAGATATCATTCTCCAGAACGGTCTCCCCCAAGGGATGAATCCGGATACCCGTTATCTGAGGCCATCGAGAAAGCAAAACTGCCTCCCAATTTTTGAATACCTTAATGTGATCTCTACGACGGAACCGGAGATCCAGGAGAACATGTCTACCAGTTTGGACAAACATGCTCCTCATCCAGGTCTCAGATGCTGTCATGTGCAGAGCCTTCCCTACCACTCTAAGGAAGGGTGCATATGCATGGTTCAAATCTCTACAACCAAGATCCATCTATTCCTTTGGCCAATTATCGGATCTCTTTCAGAAGCACTTTGTAAGCAGTCTCTCCCGAAGGAAGAACTTTGCGAGTCTGCTGAACATTGTGCAAGAGAAAAATGAGTCTTTGGCATGCTTTCTAGGACGATTCAACGCAGCCACTTTGGAAATCGATAATTTGGATGAATCCGTGAAGTATACTGCATTCCTCCGAGGCCTTCGACCCACATCCAAGTTCGCATTCTCTGTGAACAAAAGTCCTCCAGGTAATATGAAAGCCCTTCTCGAGAAGGCTAACAAATATATTCAAGCAGAAGAATACCTGGAGACACACAGAGGACGACGTGGAGAAGGAAAGGAAGAACAGAAGAAACGATCTCGAGAGATAACTCCTCTAGAAGGAAAGTCAGCAAAACGTTCTAAGCATGACGAACGGCGTTCAAAAGACCCGTTCGCTTGGGAAAAGCTGACACCCCTCAATGCAAAACCATCACAGATTCTTCACGAGATCAAAGACAATAAAGCTCTCCAGTGGCCAGACAAAATGAAATCTCGACTAAATAAAAGGAACAAAGATTTATGGTGTTACTTTCACAACGATCATGGCCACACAACTGACAATTGCAGGTCGCTTAAATGAGCAATTGAGACCCTTATCAAGCGTGGCCAGCTGAGAAAGTTTGTAGCTCCTAGAGAAGGAAGACAACAGACACCTCCGGCCATGGAAGAAAGAGAAGATTGGGAAGAGAATGGGGGAACAATCAACACTATATCTGGGGGATTAGCCTCAGGAGGTTCATCAGGACTGGCTCGAAAAGCATACGTCAAAGAAGTATGCATAACGAGTCAGCCCCCGAATAAGAAATCGAAGACGGTACCTGTAGCAGCGATCACCTTTTCTGATGAAGATTCAAAGGATATAAAAACTCCTCATGATGATCCATTAGTCATCACAGTTAGAGCTGAGAACTTTGATGTAAAGCGTGTCTTGGTTGATAACGGAAGTTCTGCAGAAATCTTATTTTACGATGCATTCAAAAAGATGAACATTCCAACGGACCGTCTCCGAAAGATGGATGCATCGTTGTATGGATTCTCCAATCATCCAGTTGCAGCCGAAGGTTTTATCGCACTCCCAGTTGCAATTGGCACACCTCCGGCACAAGCCAACTTCATGCTTGATTTTGTGGTGGTAAAGGTCCCCTCAACATACAACGCCATATTGGGGCGACCAGCACTCAATCAGTTACAAGTTGTAGTGTCAACTTATCACCTCAAGATGAAGTTCCCCACGGAACACGGGATTGGAGAGGCGAAAGGAGACCAGACTACAGCTTGTCAGTGCTACATGACTTCATGCCGATCAAAGAACAAGGAAGCACTCATTATCGAAGACATCCGGGAAGATATAAAGATGCAAAGGGGAGAACCAGTTGAAAATCTTGTAAGCATCGAAGTACATCTCGAAGAAGAAAACAAAAGGGTTCGGATTGGTTCAAATCTTAAGAAAAATGCCAAGCTCGAGCTGGTGAACCTAAGGAGATTTGGTCCTATGCAAGTTAGAAATCTTCGATCTAAAGGCAGCGACGAGAAAGTTATCTCCTAACTGGGAAGGACCCTATCATGTTATAAAGGTGTTCAAACGGGCTCCTATACACTGGGAACACTTTCTGGAGAACCAATCCCTCGTACTTGAAATGCTGAGAATTTGCAAAAATATTACCAGTAGCATCTTGCCTCGAGGCAAGACACTTCTTTTTCAGGGGGATAAGGGCCCATACCTTATCAAAACCCCAATCTTTTAGAAATTGTCTTTAGAAAGATTTTTTCGAATAAATGGGTTGTCAAGCAATCCAATAAAAACTTTATCTTTCGCTCGAGCAATAAAATCATTTTTCTCAGCATTGTTATAATGTAAACTTAAACATTCTGTCAGAACAGAGTGATGGCCGAACACTCTGCCCGAATAGAGTGATCAATTTAGACAAAACATTCTGTCCAAACAGAGTGATGGCCGAACGCTCTGCCCGAGCAGAGTGCCAAATTCTTGCTTTTTCACAAAAACGCAAGAATAAGCCAAACGGATTAGCTACATATCTAAGTCCGTGAAGAAACAAAAGTTAACGGAGACGTAGTCACTCCATCAAAACTTTTACTTCTTCAAATTAAGGCCGGGCGAGGGTGCTCGACTTCTTTGCCGACTCTTTAATTAACAAAGAGTTTGAGTCAAAGTAAAAATAAATAATGATGTGTGAATGGTAAAACATAAACCATGACAAACACATAGTAAAATGAAAGACCTTGAAGTAAAAAAGATAGAGTTTACAGAAGCCCTCGATGGGGCATCAAAGTAACTCAGTCTGAAAGCAACAAAGCCTAGATACAAAGTCTAACATCTAAGGCTTAGGGGCATCTCCAGAAGGACCTTCCCTTGGAGGATGAGAAGCTGCAGCATCACCTGCCTCTGATGGCAGAACAGTCTCTCCAGACGGAGATATCACAGCAGGCAGAACGAAGTCATCCAAGGAGATATCAGGAAAGTGCTCGGCGAACATATCCTTGGCCTTCGCGAAGCCAAGCTCGGAAATCTCAAGGCCGTCATCCGCACGCTTCTTGAGCCATTCATCCCTAGCATTCCTATCAAGGAAGTCTCGGATGCCTTCATCACGAGCCTTCTTTACCTCTTCTGCCACTCTCCTCTTTGCCCGTTCCAGCCTCCTCTCCAAAGTCTCAATCTGTGCAAGGTAGTCAGTCTCTTGCTTACTCAGCTCTTCAGCACGACGAGTGGCTTCCTCTGCCTTTTTGACGGCCTCCCTTTTCTGCTGAGCCTCCTTAGCTACCACCTGCTGAGCCTCCTCAGCTGCCACCTACCTTGCCATCTCAAAACAAGATAGCATTTCAGACCCACTCGCATACATCTGGAATAAAGATTGGAACAATCAGAAAAACGAAGTTCAAAAGTATAAACAAAGCAAGACTAGAAGAAAGAAACTCGCCGTGTACACAGCCTGAGCAAAGGAACAGGCAAAGGTCTTGTGAGTTTGGTTCTGGAAAACCTCCTTGTCCCGAGGAAGAACTCTGTGAACAAGGTGCTGCTCTGAGATCTGACTATCCGACATCCCCACATCATCACGACGAATAGTCCATATGGGACGGAAGATGGGATCCTCTTTGATAGACACTTTCTTAACAATCTGCGGAGAGTGGTCAAGAGGGATAACCCTTTGTCTTTTTCGGTGCAGGGGCAACTCTGCCCTTGGTTGCTTTTCTTTCCTCTTTCCTTTGGCTTTTTGCAAAACACCAAGAAAGTCTCCTTGCGTTGCTTTTCCACTCCTGCTAGCCATCTCTGCAATGAAGTTAGGAATCAATACAAGAGTATACACTGAAACAAGGACTGAAACAAAAAGCCTATATAAAAGCACACCTAGAGGCGTGCTCTCAGCATGAAACGTGCTAGAGATAGTAGGCACAGGAGGAGGAAGTTACAGCTCTAGCTGGAACAGGCTGGTAGGGAATGATCCTTGCCCATTCTAGCTGCTGCTCTAATAAAGGTTCATCAATAGAAAGCCCACCCCGAAGTTTGATGTGGCTAAGAATGTGTTTGGTGAGGTTGTTGGGAGCAAGCTTGCCAGGGTTCTCAAAATCCTTACAGTAAGGATTCTATTCTCTATCAAACAGAAGCTTCCCTTTATCAGAACGGCCAACGAAGAAGTATCTGGAGTGACAACCTTTATTCTACTTTGGCCCCCCTTTCGGAAGTCGTTGCCTACTGTGAATGTAGTACCATCCTGGGGCAATTGGCAACTCCCTTGACGAAATAGATTTCAAAGAATACTCTCATAAAATCTGTTGCATCTGGTTTGTAGCCCAAAGTCTGGACCAGATATATAAGCCCGACAAGCTTCCTCCAACCATTGGGAAAAGCTGCCCTGGGGCCATGTGGTAATGCTCGAAGAAACGAAGAGCAAAAGGGTGGAGAGGAAGCCTGTATCCAGATCTCACCTGCTCTTCATAGATCCCAGTTTCATACTTTGTTCCATAATTGGCTGGTTCTTGCAAACCAGGAAGACGAGCATACCAACCTTCGAGAAGAGGATATTCCCGAAGTAACTCCACCAAATCTTCAGAGGACATTTTACTCGACTTCTTAACCGCCGTATACCAAGGCTTAGGATCAGCCTCATCTTCGGCTTGATCCTTTACATCTCCTAAGGCATTCTTGGCAGGCAAAGATGGAGAAGGTTGAAAAGTTGAAGGCTGAGGAGGTTGAGAGGATGAAGGAAGTAGTGGTTCTGAGGATGAAGGTTGTGGAAGTTGTGGATTTAAAGTTCCAACTTCACTTCTTGAAGTTGAAACCCTATCTGATCTCGAGGATGAACTACTACTAATAGCTATATTCTCTTAAGAAGAAGAAACAAACACAGAAGATTCGGACATGTTTTCTAAAATAAGGAAACTACAAAAACTTGAAGTGCTGAACAAAAAAAGGAGAGGAAAAGAGACTTACTTGAAGAGAAGGATGCTTCCAAATGATTCAAGTAGGGTAAAAGTGAAGTGGAGATCTCCTTTTATAGAAAAAAAATCTAAATAACCATTTCTTGGGATACCCAACGGTTCATCTACCCTTACGTGTCACAAGCTAAGAGAAGAGAAGTTTGTAAACTTGAAAATTCCCGCTCAAAGGCATTAATGGAGAATAAGACACGTGGAAGGAAATAAGACTCTGCCCGAGCAGAATCTCGTCTGAACACTCTGTCCGAGCAGAGTGACCGTGGCCGAACAGAATTCTGCCCAAGCAGAATCCCGTCCGAACACTCTGCCCGAGCAGCGACCGTGGCCGAATAGAATTCTGCCCGAGCAGAATCCCGTTCGAACACTTTATCCGAACAGAGTGACTGTGGCTGAACAGAATTCTACCCGAGTAGAATCCCATCCGAACACTCTGCCCGAGCAGAGTGACCGTGGCTGACCAAAAATCTGCCCCAGTAGAATCCCGTCCAAACACTTTGCTCGAACAGAGTGACCGTGGCCGAACAAAATTCGGCCCGAGCAGAATCCCATCAGAACACTCTACCAGAACAGAGTGACAACGGCCAAAAAGAATCCCATCCGAACATTCTGCCCGAGCAGAGTGACAACGGCCGAGCAGAAGTCTATCCGAACAAAATCCCGTCCGAACACTTTGCCCTAGCAGAGTGACAACGGCTGAGAAGAATCTGTCCGAATAGAATCCCATCCAAACAATCTGCCCGAGCAGAGTGACAACGGCCGAACAGAATTCTGTCTGAACAGAATCCCGTCCGAACGCTCTGCCCAAGTAGAGTGACAACAGCCGAGCAAAATTCTGTCTGAACAGAATCCCGTCCGAACACTTTGCCCAAGCAAAGTGACAACAGCCGAGCAGAATTCTGTCCGAACAGAATTCCATCTGAGCAGAACTCTGCCCGAGCAGAACCATATTTGAACAGAATCTTGTCCGAGCAGAGCACTCTTTGGATATTTGAAATGTCAGACAAACAGATTCAATTCTGTTTTTGGCATATTTTGCCACCACCAGTGAAAAAGTGTGCTTCCACCCACTTCATTAACGCTGGCTGGTAAAAGCAGGGGGCATATGATATAGCTAAAAATATCCCTCCATTCTATGGGAGACACGTGGCGGTAATGACACGTAAGCCGTACTGGTTCATTACTGATATGGCACTTACCATGTCAATCTCTGAGCAGAATCCTAAAGAGGCTCTGACTCTATCAGCTAAGATTGATATAAGATCCTCTAGGATCTTAATTATATTCTGATTGGAGTTGGTCAAAGCCCAGTCCAACTAGGATTCCTCCTTCTACCACTATATAAAGGATTCTAGCCCCCTTAGGTAAGGACAAGCTCACACACATACGTATTGTGTCTTTATTGCTTCTCAGAGTTCTACATTATTAGCCATCTCTGGCTTAAGCATCAGAGCGTTCCCCCACCGGAACCCCACCCGGCGGTCACTCCGTGTTCTCTTTTGCAGGCCTGATTTCTGGTGTGGTTCCCGATCCAATTTTTAGCTGCAACAATGAGCATGGCCCGACCGACTCTTTTAAGGAGCAGACCAATCCACCCAGCATGGCGCGATTGTATTTTGTCTACGAGGAAAGCAAAAAAGTCTATACCGTGGGTCACAGTGTTCAGGGAAGTTCCTAGATGTTTTCTAAAGAATGTGCTAGCTACTATGCTGAAAGTAGTTGAGAAGTAGGTAGAGAAAAAGATTAGGCAGTTAGGGCTCACAACTAATAAGGATTTAAACATATTGATTTATGGCCCCGAGTCTAGGAGGCACTGTTCTAAAAAAATATTAAGTAGTTCACAGTATAGAAGATCAAGGGTAGGGAACAACATGGAGTCGTCCACAAAAAACAAGTGGTTGATTGGTGAGGCTCTGGGGGTTATCTTTATTCCACGAATGCCACCAAACTCCTCAGGTTTAACGAGTGATTGAGAGAGTGCTTCAATACAAAGAATGAAAAGAAAAGATGATAGGGGGTCACCATGTCTGATTGCTCTTGAGGGATGGAAACTTTCGGATAAAGATCTTCCACTAGAATTGAGTAGGACACTGTTGTAATGTATTGCATATAATCAAGTTGATCAGGTGAGTTGGGAAGCCAAATCGATGTAACACCACCTCAATGAAATTCCAATGTAGGCAGTCATAGCTTTGCTCATATCCATTTAAGTAGACCATAAGCTTGCTTTCCAGTTTTTTTGTCCATATTTTATAATTAAGTTCTTGTGCTAATAGAATGTAATCTGAGACGTAGCATCCTTTTGTGAAAGCATCTTGAAAAGGGGATATACGTGAAGGTATAACTATTTGTAGGTAGTTACAGATTGTTTTAGCAGTGACTTTATAAATGTTGCAGAGGCTAATAAGTTAAAAATCACTAAGATGGAAAGGCTGTTTCATCTTGGGTACTAGAGTTAAAAGTTTTGTTGAATTTAGTAAGCATGTGTCTTGAATGAAGGAATAATAGGACGACCATTGCTAATGATTGGCTCATGAATCCCAACATTATAGATACAAAATAAGTAAAATGTCATCCGACATAGATGATTTAAGAGGAATGAGCTGGAAACTGCTTTTTTGACTTTGGTGGCTGAAAATATCTGATGTAGGTCATTTTTGTTGTTGAGGGGTTATTACGGCTGAGACTGCGTTAACTAATTTGAGGTTACGAGTGGAGTGTAGAGGGCGGTCAGAGGTGTTCGAGCTGAGGATCGAGGAGGAATAAAGTAAGAAATAGTTATTGAGTTCCTTATCCCACGAATGAGTTCGCTGCTAAGGCCTGTAATATTCTATATAAATTTGGTAGGGTGGCATGCAAAAGTTTAAGCATGGGAAAATCTTGTATTTTTGTCCCCAGGGTTAGCCGTTTTTCTTTTGAACACTGGGTGCCTGGGCCCAATATAATTTTTCATAGTCCAATAACCAGTTAAGGTACTAGCATACAAGAAGCTCTTTGTGACAAGCTGAGGTGTTGGGGAGCCATGCCTGGCAGCCGTTTTGAAGGTCCCTAATAGAACTGATTTGGCTGTGAAGTTTGCCATAGGTCTGAGAATACAAATCCGAAAGTTTAGTCAATGTCTGATGAGTCCAAATGAGTACGAAAAAAGGGGAGAATCCGTTTATGGGGTTCCCCAGGTGGTGTGGATAATATCAATGCCTTCCTTGGGTTTCGACGAAAAGGCTTCTACCTCGCCTTTAGGTCTGACTTAAGGGGTTGTATATAGTAATAAAGGTTCATAGTCTTAGCTCTGAATCCCTAAATTTGTAACCAAGGTAGAGGGGTAGGAAGGAGCCATACACTATTCGAGTAACTGCGGTCAAGTTTCTCATAAGTGCATTCATTGTTCGGTCTACCATTATGCCACATGAAAATGGGTCCCATCCATACTACCTCAAGAAGGCCTAGTTGATGTATGAAGTCTAATAGGTACATGTGTCCAGGAAAGCTAGTGTTATGGCGACCTATTTTTTTGTCAGCGGATAGAACCTGATTGAAATCCCCTAATAGTAATAGGATCCGCAAATTGGAGGTAAGTGGTGAAGGATGAATTCCCACGTACGCTTTCTTTTTGGCAAGACGTAGGTGACCGTAAATAAACGCCAATTCTTTATCAGTAAAATATATAAGAAAAAGGTGCTTGTATATGGATATAACCATGCCAGTAAGTCTAGCTGACCATCTTATCCAAAGGCCTCCTTTCTTGACGTTTGAGTCCAAATCGGCATAGAAAGTGTAATCTGAAGAGTGGAATTTAAGAGCTAAAGTTTTAACAGATTGGGAGGTCTCTTGGAAGAAAAAAATGAGTGTTTTATGAATTCTAATCAATTATTTAGCCGTCTGAATTGCTCGAGATTGACCAAGACCCCGACAATTCCAGCACAAATTTCATACTGAGGTAAAGGGTTGTGTAGGGACAACACCCAAAACCCCGAATGATAAGGTAAATTCATAAACTTTGTTTGAGATTATCATTTATAGGCATTTGTAGGGCATGTTTAAGTCTGAGAAAATATTTGCGTTTAGGAATTTTGTGTTTAGGAATTTTGTGCCAGAGAGAATATGATGCCAATTAGTAATCCTTTTTTCGTCGTTTAAAGTTAGAAGATATTAATTCAAGGGTCAAGTTGACTAAGAAAGGAGTGTTGTGTTGTTGTCTTTTTCGTTTTAGGTTAGGAAAGTATGTTAGCCATAAACAGGTGAAGAGAAAAAGGACGGAGGAGAAACGTGCACATGAGTTACGAAGGAAAAATTGGAAGCAAAAAATAAACTAAAGTGGGCGGAAACAACAAAAGATAATATAAATAAATAGGTTGGGATAGAGAGAAAAGAATTGGTGAGGACAGTGGTCCAATGATCTTGAGCTTTTTAGGCTATTTTTTCAGTTGATATCCCCTTTTTTATGGCAAGAGCATTTACTAGAAATTGATCTTGGATCTTCAAACTGAGTGTTGATTGGTAGAGCCTCTGATTTTAGGTCAGGTACATACTTTGGTTCGATCTGCATCAACAAGGTTATGGCAATCTTCTCCATTTCAATATTTACGGAAGTTGGTTGGGCTAGGGTTCGTGCATCTATGTCTTGTAATCGGTACATAGAAAAGTGCATGGGATCTGTGTAATCAGGAAATGCTTCATCAAAGGTAAGCGCATAAAACTGTGTTCCTCCACTTGTAGCTTGGGTATGTTTCTTCAATAGAGTTTTCACTCCATCAACAAAGTTTTAATTAGGTTAACAAGGGTAGATTCTAAGCTGACGACATCTGAGTCGTAGCAAATAAAGGGTTGTAACGATCTAAGGAAAGTGTTAGGTGGTGTGGTTCTATGAGAGTGTGATTGCGTATTGGGTGCATTTGTAGCCCTTGCATGAATTTGAGTTGAGTGAGTAGTGCTGGATGATATGAAGCATGTTCAGTGAAGCACATTGGCTCTTTTCCAGGCAGTGGTGAAAGAGATCTGAAGTAGGGTGACAGCGTGATGTGGGGGTTAAAGTAGCAGATTTTGATGGTAGGGTGTAATCGAGATCTAGTTTATGGTGGTAGGAAAAGACTTGGAGAGGAGACGGTGAGGATTGGTGTGAAGGTAGTCATAATGGGCCAGTAGGAAGGTTAAGGTGGTAAGGGTTTGGAGGTTTGGAAGGATAGAAGGAAGGAAATGCGGGGTATTAGATAATAAAATAGTTTCAATGGAAGTTGATGGAAAGGTTAGGGACACAAGTTGTTCAATAAGCTGAATAGATGGGGTGAGTTGGAAATTGAAGAGGTCGTGTGACGGGACGACTTGGTTGGTGGGATGAAAGGGCGATGTGGGGTTAAGGCCCATCAGGTTTAACAGTTAATTAAGAGTTGTTTGGTGAGATTTTAAGTTAGCTGAGAGCTATCTGGTGAGATTTTGCCTAGCCTGATTTGAACTTGGTAAGCAAATGTAAGAATCTGGGTTTATGAGGGCCGATGTGGCCCTCCTGATGTCCAAATAAGTGAGAATTTTTCTAATATTGTTCGCCCCCTATGTGTTAGAATAAGTGAGAGGAGAAGTGTCCAGATTTGGTACCACTTGATCAAGGCTTGAGTAGGCTTCAGGTGAGTTGAGTTCCATAACGGTGTACTGAGTCCAATCCTGAGTTGACTCCATCTAAAATTCATCCATCTGAAAGTCGTCTTGAGCTTCTGAACCTATGGATGGAGTAACAACATCTAGGTGGTCTAATTCCATTACATTCTCAAAGTCTTCATGCCCTAGCTCAGTTGCATGTTCCTCACTCCAGGTATTCGAAAGAGCAAGATGGTCAGATTCAAGTGACGAGCATAAGATTGTTGATGGCGAGAAGGATGTGAAGATGTAATGGAGCTCAAGTCTAATTGGTGTATCCACTGTTCGAATCCTTGAGGGCCTATTGAAGTTAGAGTTTGGGAGGGTATGTGTGGTCTCTGAGTAGATTGGTTGGCCAGCCAAGCACAATCATGGGGATGAGGTGGTGGGTGTTTTGCAACTAAGTTGGTAGTTGGAATAATTTAAGATATTAATCTCATCTTTTCCACAATCATCCACTGTATGCGCACCACAGCCACATCGGTAACAAATTCATAACAATTTTTCAAAGCTAAAAAATAGCTAGATTGTGTGGTCATTTAGTAATTGCAGATAGACTCTTGATACCAAACTCTTGATACCAGAGTTTCAGACACATTAATGTGAATTAAAGTTATGAAGTAATTAGCATTTCTTTACTCGTACCAAGACCAATCAATGCGAATGACCTATCTAATGAGGTCTTCTATTTGTTCGACCAAGGTCATCGAATAGCAGTCACTGAGGACTAGATATACCCTAACCCACAAGTCAGCTGTCCGGAAGATGATGTTGGCTAGATCATATGATCTGTCTATCTATGCAAAATTAGGATTGAGCCTTCAAAATTCCAAGGTCCATTGTAAAGCACCAGTTGTACTTCATATTCTAGATCAAAGTGGAGCAGAAAAAGTTTTAGGAATTATTTTAACTTGGATATTACCTTGAAGGCACCATTAACTGTTTATGAGACGTTGAAGGCTTGAAGCAATCAAGGTTTTGATATCCAAAAAGAATCCAAGCAGGAGATGCTTTTCATGTGTTTGAACATCCATAACTAGGGTTTCGTTCACTGGGATGACAACACTGCACTGACAGCTTTCTTGGTGTGGAGGAGACGGTGGTGTTTGAGGTGGTTCAGGTGAAGGTGTTCGAAATAATGGCTATGCCATTGTGTTTACATATCGAGTTATTCTCGAGGACTTGTTCTGATAATTTTGGAAATGTTGGGGAAAGTAAAGAGGAAAAAATATAAATGTAGTGTTGGTAATTAAGAGACGCAATGATGAACTTAGACACAAGCAGCTAGGGTTGACTTGGAGGAGGTGATGAATGCTTCGGCATTAAGGGGATGTGATTGGAATTAATCGTGGGTAGTAAAACATGATTGTTAAACCAAGTTGGAGAAAAGCAAAGCAAAGCAAAGCTCAAAAACTCTCTCAGTTTCAAGATTTTTTCAACTTGAAATCTATGTTTAAACATATGTGCCTAGGAAATGAGATTTGTTTTTATTCATATCTATCATCTGGGATGAATTAAAGACTAACCAAGCCCTAAAAGTTTGAGAAGAATTTTTTCTACTAGCTCTCTTCTATTTTTTTCTTCTCTTTTTGTATGTTAACGTTAGAATTTGACAAGTCCTTATCTGAGTAAATAATGCATGGTCCTGATCACTTATGATTGTTGGAGAAGGAGGGTTGATATGATCGAAAGAGCTAAAATGGGTCGTTGTTAGAAGTCTAATATATCAAACGGTCAAAAATGGTCAGAATCATTATTCCGGACTACATAAAATTTTCTAGTCCCTTCAACGATCTAAAATGGTAAAAAATGTTACAATTGATTATTTATGGATTGTTCACTACATTAAAATGTTCTAGACGATATAATATTTTCTAACTGGTTAGAATCATTAGATCAAGACCATCTTTAAATGAAATTGTGCCTCTCACCCCATTAATTAGCTTTCTGAACCAGGTTCATTGATGAAATGAAATGTGCATTGTTTTCATTTTTGGAAGTTTCTGCCAAAGATGACAATGAAATTATCTTTAGCAAACTAAGCTTCATTGAATTGGGATTCATCGAGGTATGATGAGTGCATATAGTTAAAATCTTCAGACATTATTAAACTACCATCATGGCAATCGATGAAAGAAGTCGTGGGAGTCGTTTGACCTCCTCTTCCTTAGTGTAATTTCATAAGTCATCTTCAAATATTCTCCTACTTCGTTAAAGTATTTCCAAAAAAAAAGGTTGATGAAAATCTAGACCTATACCACTCTCGATTCATCTTCAAACTTTTGTAATTCATTAGTAGTTGCTATCAAAACAGTTAATAGAATAAGTTAGTCATGATTTGCATTCATGCAGGTCATGAGATTTATCCTAGACAGTTTCCAAACTAGTCGGTGTAACATCTATGTAAGATGGAAGTACAAACTGTCTTTCATTTCTAGGGGCCAAAGAAGCCAAAAGTATGGCCTCTCACTAAATAAACCCAGAAACTGGTCCTTACTTTATAAAATCGGGTTTGAAATTCCAAGGGGCTGTACGTTTACGTTTTTCAGTTTTCATTTTTGTAATGATGATGAAAAAGATGCCTTTTTCGTGTATGTTTACGTTTTTTCAGTTCCGTTTTGGATAAAATTTCCAAATAGTGTCAAAAAAGCTGAAAACACCCAAAGGGTGTTTTCACCTTTTTCCTCGAACTGTATTCTCCTAATCAGAATACCACATCTTCTCCCTTATATCTACCACCTTGTTTCAACAAACACTCACCAAACTAGACCACCCATTTCACTGGGTCTTCCTAGAAATGGAAATAGTGGGGTCCATTAATGAATTGGTTCAGAAAAAAGTTGATGAAAACGAAAATGAAAATGATAAACGTACAGAAAAAATTAAAAAAGTAGATACGGAAAAAAGTAAAAGTACACAATACGATTTTAGAACTGAATACTAAATTCTGGAAACCAAAAACAGAATATAGAATACAGAAAAAAATCTCGTAAGCGTACAGTCCCCAAGTAATTACTTGAAAACATATTTTCAAACACCCTGAGTTCCGGTATTCGGTATTTCCCCTATTAGATTAAAAGAATCCCATCTGGCATGCCAATGTCTGCATTTGATAGCAAAACTCACAATCAATTTGTAGGCAAAATGCAACAATTGATTCTAATACGTGGATTTTTTTTTCATTCTCTCCGAGGACTAAAAGTAATAATTAGACCAAAATAAAACAAAAGAAATTGAATGTGCCCACAAAGACAAAGATTCTTCAATTGATTGATGATGAAAGTTTACTAAATACAAGGACTCAGGTCTAAAACCTAATTCGCAATTGCAATTGATTGACAACGAAGTCAATAAATTAGAAGAAGATGACTTCAATCTAGGTCCTGATATATTTGGGGTCTTGAGTTGTATCCTTATAATGAGTCACACGACCAGTACTTCTAATACAACAAACTATTGAAAACAATTACTAGTTAAGTTCTCCTAAAATAACTATCCTCTAGAAAATATATAACCAACTACATTCATCTCTAAACAACAGGTACACACTTTACATAAGTTATTATCTTCACATTAGAAAATAACTTCCAGTTTTAAAACTTTCATCCATCATCATCTGTTTTGGGTAAATAATAATAAGAAACTTAATGCTATACATAGTGGCATTTTGGTAAAGAAAAGTCATTAATCTTTAATGTCTATAGATAACAAGAATTTATTTGCTGGTACAAACGGAATTAGTGAATAGTATATCAAGGCAAATTAACTTTATGTCTAAAATAAAATAAAAAATGCCGACAAACACAATTGTTAAAGACACAAATACAAAACAAGTGAAAGATTGTCCAGACATGGCATGTGTCCAGCTCAAGCCGTCGTCTTAACATACCAAATCAAACTAGCCTACCAACATTAAGCGATATAAATCACAAATTGGAACTCCTGAAAGAAATCCTATAGGAACCACCCTTAAAGAAATAATACAAGCCACCCTTTAGCTAATATGGCTGTGAAAGCATTCACCACTCATGTGCTACTCCACAATTTTGGATGAAGTACGAATCCGGGAAGAGAAATAGTCAAGCCATCTGTACTACCAAACTATAATAAAGGCTAGTCCCAACATTAGGCTACCCTCTACCACCCCATATCGATTAGTGGACAAGACGTGAGAAATTACCTAAAGCCACCTAGAATGCTAGACTTTGACATAGGGAGACACCATGTGACTATGTCTATACCGTTCAATCAACATATCCTTTTATATAGAATTAATTGCAAATAAAAAATCTTACATTGGGGGTCATATGTGCTCAGCACCGTAAGATTTCAACTATGACGGCCAATACCTTAGGAAGACAAAAACGTAACTTAAAGAATATTTTTACTTTATAAACCTTAGGCATAAACTCAGTGGTCTAACTTAAAAAATCATCTTTTACTTTTGTAAACCGTAGGCATAGCTCATCAACTTCTGACATTAGTAACCTACCATAACCATGGCCAGTACCACATATGATGGCAACACCACCATCAAAATCATCTCAATTTTCCATCAACCCCTTCTGTGCAGTCTCAAATTGAAACTAAACTGCCAAATGAAACTAATCTACATCAACTTATGCGAAATATTGGTAGCACATATTAAAGACATAATAATACTAAAAAACCAAAAGAAACTATATAAGTCCACAAATATATAAAAGAAAAAAAAACAAGAACAACAATATAGATAGTAAAATTCATTTTTGCACCCTCAACTTATGAAAGTTCAAACCTAGGTATACGAGTCTACATAATCACAAATCTACGCTTTAGTAGCAACTTGTCACGCCCCCAATTTTGGAAATGGTGACTAAAACCGAAGTCCTAAAATGAGATATTATTTCATTATATTTTTCAAAAAGAGCATCTAAGTTCGTTAACAACAAAATGTCTCCATAAGGTAACAATCCAAATAGAATCCATTCACTGAAGAATTCATCCAAAACAAAGTAGTGAACGCAACGGCTAAAACAAATTACGGACTTCTAGCTCAAATCAAGTTACCCATCAAGGTAAAGTTTTCAAAATAAGACAAAGGAAATGCTCAAAAATCCCAAAGCTTGCTAGAGCCTCTAATCACCTCTTTCACTGGTAGCAAATGGCAAGGTAAAAGGATAGGACACTCAAATAGTTCACTAGGTGTCTAGATGTCGAGGGCATCAAAGCAAAGCTGAACGAATCAAATAGCAATAACTGGTGATTTAAAATCAACAAATGCTATCCTTATATTGAATAGCGAAACAAATATCTTCAACCATATATATATATATATATATATATATATATATATATATATATATATGAATTTTTAAAATACAATTATTAAGCTAGTCATAAAGACCCAAATGTTGAACCACACGTACAAACATCAACCGTATGCATATCTGCAGTGTGCCAGGCATCCACTGATTGTAGTAAGTTAAAATAAGATATTTTTTTTCTTGACTGAGGGTCTTCAGTATTCGTGCTCTGACTAAAAGTGTTACATAGGATTTCTTTCCTCTTGTCATGGTCATTTGTCTATGGCTTCACCTTTGACGCCTTCTTATGAGTTTCTTTAGAATGTTTTCCATTAAACTATGTTCATCTTTCTTTAGTATTTTCAATTTTTATGGTTACAACTTGTAAATTTTTTTCCGTTTCACTGTGTTATGCCAAATGCATACTTTTCTAGTTTGAGATTATTTTCCATTAGTTACTTGTCTAAGGGCTTCCATTAGGATGCACATCTCCTAGGATTGGTATAAGTGTTTTCTTTGACAACCTTATGTCTAGCGTTTCCTTCGTGAATACTCTCTTATGATTATTATTGCAGGATAGATTTTGGTCTAGTGGCTTCCCTTGTCATGCCCCACATCATTTATCATTGTTATGATTGCGGTCAATTCCCTATTAGTTGCACATGTTGTTTAAATGTGCTTTGCTTGTGATGGAACTTCTCGTTATGTTGGAATTTCTTCCCTATTAGGTGCATTTCTTTTAAGTGCTTCCTTTATAGTACATCTCTCATGATGGATACAATATAATTTCTTCTATTTTTGGTCATGCATATGGTCTACGTACATTTTGTCTACGGGCATCCCTTGTGATTGTCCTTCCATGATAGTTATACTAGGATCAACTCTATTTGTCATTTTTTCCTGAAGGGCTCCTTATGATTCATCTCTCGTGGTAGTCATGATAACTCATGTACTTGATGCATACAAACTATTGCATTGTCATGTATCCTCTATATAATTTTTCGTCTGAGGCACCCTATGAATCCCTCCTCATATTACACATAATAGTGCCTAACTTCGTTTGTCATTTGTCATTCATCTAGCCTATTGCATTGTCATGTATCATTTACATACTTTTTTTTTGTTTAAAGGGCTTTCTACGATTGCCTCTTATGATAGTCATGATAGTGTCTATCTTTCTTTTGTTATGCATACATCTTATTGTATTGTCATGTATCCTCTCTAATGATAATCTTGATAGCGTCTATCTTAAGTTATCATGCATATAGCCTTGTGTATTGTCATAAATCCGTTACATGTATTTGGGTTCCGACTCCCCTCTCATAATAGTCATGATAACGTCTATTTTATTTTGTTATTCATTCGGCCTGTTGCATTATTTGTACTCTAGGGCAATTTTTTTCTAGGAAATCCCTTTGATTTGAGTCTTATGATAGTCATGATACCGTCTATTTTCATGAATACAGCTTGTTGCATCATACGATTGTTCTTTGTGCTTGCCTCTCAGAGTGGTTGTGCTAGGTTTTTCCTTTTTATGTCATACGTGTGGTTCAAGAACCTTTGCTTTTGGCTCATTAATAATCATTCTTTCTATCAAGATTTTTCTCTTATGATTAAGTTATATGCCTTGTTGTCCAGGAGTTTTATTTAAGCCCAACACTCATGAGTTATGTGAATTTTTTGGTCTCTTCATATTTAGTCTCTTAGAATCCAAGTTTTCAAATTTAAAAAATAGATAAAAGAGCTCTCAATTTCTTTATCTTCATCCTTATCTCGATTTGATGCTTTAGGATTAATCGTATAAAGCCCATATATTTGGCCCGCTGGCACGAACCTCACCAGATTTTTTTTTACGTCCTTGCCAGCTCATGCTTACAATTTTGTGCTCCACGCATTATTTGACGTGAAGACATTCATTTTTTAGGACAATTCACTATTGGCAGCCACATGTCATACTTAATCCTTGTTCGTAGCCACGTGTGCCAAACTTTGTTCTAACTCATCTTTGCTAACCTATCCCAACCACCCTGTCTCCATAGCCGCCGCCGCTACCTCTTTTCCCATTAGCCAAGTCACTAAAATTTAGGGCAAAAGGTTGCAAATCGAACTGGTCAACTGAGTGTGGCGTTTCTTAACCAAAAACCAGCCTCACTTCCCGCCACTGTGGCACCCACCACCGACGATGTATCAACCACAACCATTAGAGAAACTAGGGGCAGATTAAGGGAATAAAGTTATAGCAAATTTGATGAGAAAGGGGATGGCAATAATGTTTTGGGTGAGAAAGTGGTGGTTGAGGTTGGTGGGGCAATGGGGGCAACTGGTAGGGAAAATGGAGGGACAACTACGAATAGTAATGGGAGAGGTTGGCGGTGGTGGTGGTTTGAATTGTGGGGAAGTGGTGGTCGTGGTGGTTGGGGAAGTGGTAGTTAGTGGGTTAGGGATAAGGTGTGGCGGCAGTGGTTTGGGTTGTGGGGTGGCGGTAGAGGCCGGTGGGAAGTGGTGGTGGCGGTGGGCTTAGTGATGGCCAATGGGTAAAGAAATAAGTGGGTATAGTTGGAGGTAAGAGGAAAGACAAAATCAAATAGGGTTGATTTGGCTTTCATCTAAGCTTTTCCTCTTTTGCCCTAGAAGTTTAGTAGAAACCTAAAAAAAGGATGTTTTTCACGTCAAATGATGCGTGGAGCACAAAATGGAAGCTTAGGGTGGTGTAACCAAAGAAGGCTAGGGTGTTTCACACAAACGAGCCAAAGTATAGGGTTTTATTTGCAATTAATCCAATGCTTTAATACGATTTATCCAGTAAATATGGCATTAGATTCCACTTCGATTGATATTGTCTTTCTCATATCAGTCACTTTCTATTATTCTTTGAAGCTACATTTGAATTGATGTAACACCTCAATATTTTTAACGGATTAATAATGATATAAAATAAAAATTTAGCGGCGAATATATTTTTAAGCATATTAGCAGTTTTTAGCAACATTATTTTTTTTTATAATACTTAGCATTGACGTATATTTTTAGTAACGAATTATCTACCTTAGCATTCGAAATACGTTTAGCGATAATTAAAATTTTATTTTTAGTATCGGTGCCCTTATTAGCGGCAATTTGTGAAACGAGATAGCGTAAGAACCCGTTAACAATTTTCGTAGCGCATAAATTGTCATACACATTTAATTTTGGACCATTTTGTGATAAAGTGTGGGTATGAAAATTTAGCGACACAATGAAGGAATAGGGTGTTTTTGTAATTTTCAAATTTAGGGTTATTATATCTATGCATATATATACACTATTATAAGGGAAGCCGGCATACACCTTCATACCTTCTCTCAGATACGTGACCTAGAAAGAGAGAGAGAGAGAGAGAGAGAGAGAGAGAGAGAGCAGCTGTCAATGCTCTCCTTCTTCTCCTGATATACATATACGGTAGAGAGAGAAAGAGGAAGGAGACGGAGGAAGAATTGTCTAGCAAGGTTTTTTGGCGATCGAATCTACTTTTTCGGTAAGTTTTCAGCTTTTTTTCTCTTGATTATTCATCGACTTATGGGATTCAAAAGGGGGTTGTGATGGTTGTTAGTGTGGATTTGTATGTCTGCGCATAAGTGTTGTGTGGGTATGTGGGTTTCGATATAAGAGTAACCGTGAGGGCTGTGGGGTTTGGGATAGAAAACAGCTATGAAGGATATGCTGTGAAGTGGGGATTGGATCTGTGTGAGTTTGTGTGCGTGTTTTGAGAGTGCCGTGAAAGTGAGTGAACTATGTGTGTTTGCCTGCCGTGTGAGTGTATTGGGTGTGTTGTGTATGTGTACTAAGTGTGTGTATGATGTGCTGAACAGAAAGAAAAAAAAAAGAAAACAAGAGAATACCCACTGCCGTGAGGCAGTGGGTGTGGGTAGAAATAAGGTGTGCTGTGTAAAGTTGTGTGGGTGTGTTTATGTTGGGTGTGTGTGTGACCTATGAGAGTTATGGGTGAGTATATTGGTGAGGGAGATCGGTAAGCTTAGGCAGCCATAGCCGTGAGAAAGTGTGTGACTAATGGATGCTCAAACGTGTTTGTGGTAGGTCCTCACGAGTGTGCAGCCTGTGTGATGTTGGGAATGTTTCAGTGGTAGAGTTTGTGTAGAATTACTGTGTAATGTGGGATGAGTGTAAATGGTTTTAGTGCGAATGTTCGTGAGAGAAGAGAAAGTGTTTGATTGTTTAAGGGTGAGTGAGTGTGGGAGAAATGGGATGTACAGCCATGAGGAGGGAGTCAGCTGTGTTGTGGCTGTGTTTCAGAAAAAGAAGAAGAAGAAGTGGGTAATGGGTTTATGCTGTAAGGTGGTACATTGCTCATGTGCTCAGTAAATATTGTCATGGCATTGATTAATGTGTTGCATTCCAAAAATGTTGTCATTTGCATATTGACATTAGATAAAATATTGTAATTTCTATGAAAATTTCATATTTTTTCTAATGTCGTTTGTTATTTAATATTTTGACAAGTGCAGCTAGCCTAAATTTGTTTTGAGCATTTGCGATTAATATTAAATTCTGCAAAAAATTATAGCAATGCTTTTATGGTAAAAAGCCAACTCAGTTTAGTTTCATTAATTTCTGGTTGATTTAGTATATTAACCTATATCCTATTTGATTTAATGAAACGAATGATTTTAAAATGGCTTCGGTGCTTTTTAAATTTCAATTTCAATTTTTGTATTTTTCTTATATATTATAAAACTATCACGAAAATTATGGAACTTTTATTTGAGTTAGAAGCATTAATTGTTATTTTGGGCTTTTTCTGGTATTTAAGAAAATTGTTTTTAATTCAAAATTTTAGAAAATAACTTTTTATGGTGATTTAAGGTACAAAATTATTTTATAGTAATTTAGTATCATTTTTGGAGTGTCTTAATGCTTTTCAGAGTGTGCGTGGTTATCAGTTAGGTTTTGCCGTTTGATAAATCTCTTTCGTTTTCGTTTATGTTAAGAGTGTCGGAGTGAGCAACGATTAGATTTAGCATTATATTAATAGTTGGTGAGGCTAGGTTGTTCTAGTGATTGATTTGCCCATTTAGGTTAATTCAAGGTTTGAACTAGGTTGAATAGCACGATTGCATAGCTTGGAAAAAGGTATGTAGGCATTTTTTTTGGAGCAGCCATTTCTCTGCCTAGAATCATGTTTGAGGGTATCGAATTTCGAAATTGGGTTATTAGCAAACATCACATACGATTTCCTTTCCAGTCCCTCATTATTCTTTCTAGAACCAATTTGAACTGTATTTTACTTGATCCTTCTAAGATAAGGGTATGTAGGCAGCCTTCTCTAACTGCAGCCATTTCAATTTTTGAACCATTCTAAGGGAAAAGAACCCTCAAATCAGATTAGTACGCAGACATTGCATATAATCTTTTGTATAGTCTATTGTCATTCATTCTAGAACTAGTTGAAAACTACATATGGCTTGATCCTTCTAGGTTGAGGGTATGCAGGTAGCTTTTTCAGCACAACCATAAAAACTCTTGTTTATCCTCCCAAGCAACAACTAGAAACTACATTTCCATGATTATCACTTTATAAAATAACAAAACCCTACGAGTTTTTATTTGATTAGCATGTGTTGCATGCTTGTGTGTTTGTGTGTCTTGCTTGCTTATCTAATCTCTACTTGATAATTTTGCGTGCCTTTTTGTTTTCCATGCTTATCCATTCAACAATCTTGAAGATGATTACATGAAAGCACCAATGAGTGGATTTGCCTTTCATCATGCCTTCCATAGAGAAAGTGCATGAAGGAATTGAGGGTTCCAAAGAACAAATGTTAATAGCCAATCGCCTTAAATTGGTATGTCTGTTGCCCCCCCCCCCCCTAGATGCTGGGTGAAGAGGGATATTCCGAGAAAAGGCTATTATGATGAATAGTGCTCTGTGTAGGCATGTTAACACTGATCTTCTTACCCTTTCAGTCAAGCTATTTTGTAACCTTACTAGAAGGTTTGACTCTCCCAAGCAGGAACCTTTCTTTTTTCTTTCTCTTCTTCGATTTGGTCGCTATGTGGACCCGGTTGGTCGGTCAGGTGGTTTGGCTCTGTTTCTTGTTTATTTGCTTGTGTGCTTTTATGATTTAGTTGCTTGCATGCTTTAATAATTTTGCATGCTTGTGTCTCTTGATAGTCTAGTCATCCATGTGCTTTTACATGAGTCCTTTAAGGAAGATAAATAATAATTTTCAAAATTGTGTTAAGGATTCCTTTAGCCCATTATGCCACTTCATAATCGTTGGATTTTCTTACCTATGACACCGTCTATCTTTCTTCATAACCATGATCCTTATGCAGTTTGCTACTTTCTCCTTATATGAATGACATTTATCCAGCGTTGCATAGTAAATGTATGTAAATCTGGTGCTCAGCTTATAGATGTAGATGGTATAAGGCCAGCGTAACATTTGGATCAAATTCCAAGTAGCAAAGACATCGAACAACCATTTTTAAGTAAGTTGGCTCCGACAATTAGATGTCTACCTATCCTCTTTACCTAATGACCAATTTTTAGCAGAAAGGTTTGGTCATGCGTTGAGTAATCTCTCCTTTTTAGGCTTATTGCTTCATCTGTGATTGTGTATAGTGTAAGGCCAGCTACATTATATTCAATTCTTTATTGCTAAAAGCAACAATGTTTTTTTTCCCTATTCAACTTCAGGATAAAGTTTATTTCAAATGATCACATCGTATCTTTTTGCATTCCTTTCTTTGTCAACTTTAGAAGAAAGTTAATATCCTTTTTTTTTCATCACCCAACGACCAACTGTTAGTTGGCATTGTTCAGTGGTTCATCTTTCAGTATTCTTGGTGTGTTTAGACGACCAACTACTTTTAGACGTTGTTGGCTTTGGCTTTTAGATATGCCCTTGTCTTTTATTCTAAGTGACCAACTGCTATCACCTGTCATTGGCTCCAAATCTCATATATGAGATTTGAATGTTCCTAAGCTCCCATCAGTTGTCATGCACTTTTCGCTTTGGATCTTAGGTTTGTTGTTTCTCATGTGTCTAGACAATTAATTGCTTTCACGCTTTGTTGGTTCGACTTCTAAGCACTATTCCTTGTGTCTAAGGGATTAATCACTTCCATGCATCTAAGGGATTAATCACTTCCATGCGTTGCTGGCTCCGGCTCTTACGTTCACTATTTTTGGTGTATCTAGATGACCCACTACTTCCACTTGTTCTTTGCTCTGGCTCTCATATATGAGTCTCTGGTGTTCTTGGCTCTTAGGTTCCCTACCTTCTATGTGTCCAACTGACTAACCATTTTCTCAACTTATTGACTCCGGCTCTTAGACATGTATCTGGTATCTATAGAAGACCAACCGCCTCCATGAATTGCTGACTGTGGCTAGTTTCTAGAGGTGCACTCTTTTTCTAATGACCTACCATTTTCACGTATTGTTGGCTCTCGATTCTAGGGGCACACTCTTCCTCTGATGACCAGCCGGTTCCACGCATTGTTGGCTCTTACTTTAGATGAGGCAGTTCCCTGTTTGCTTTAGTATTACAAGACGAACAACAATTTCTATGGATTTTTGGCTCCAGCTTTTAGGGATTCGACCTTCTTCAGATGACCAACCGCTTTCACATGTCATTAGCTCCTATTTCAGATAAAATTACACCCAATTAAGTCAGTATTCCTAGACGACGAACAACTCATACTATTTCTGGTTTCGGCTTCTTGAGGTGTGACCTTCGCTGATGACCAATCATTTCCACACGTTATTGGATTTGACTTTATATGAAGTTATTCCCAGCTTGCTTTAGTAATCGTAAATGATCATCAGTTTTCACGCATTATTAGCTTTTGCTTTTAGGCGCGTGCCATTATCTTATCGAACTGTTTCCATGTGTTGTTGGCTTTGACTTTGAGTAATATATTCAGGTACTTGGCAACAGGTGAGTACCTCTTATCCTTTTTTAGTTCCAATTACAGTTTCTAGTTTCTAGCCGCTCATTCCACAAACTATGTTGGTGATATTCCTATTACGGGATACGAAGGAGCCCCTTAGTACGTTCAACATGTCCGATGCCTCAGTTCTAGTCTCTGTCTAGTTATTTTTGTTTAAGTTCCAGTTTATCCACTCTTGTTCTAGCCCTCTGTGTCTTTGTTCCAGTTACTTTTACCTCTTTTTGAGTTTGACTCTGTACATTGAAAAAAATGGGCATCTTTTCCTATGTTGATGTTCACTTGTTGCAATTTCATCAATGGAGGCCTCTATAGGCACACCATATTTGCATTGTCGCATCAATCTAGGGGACGTTTTACAACTCATCATCGTCACTAGACATTGATATCTTTATATCATGTTCTATTTTGCTTTCATGGGTTTTAGATTATGATCTATGCTTGTCTTAGATTTTTATGCTTTGTAGGAGTCAAATTCAGGTGAACTCGCGCGGCTCACTTTGACAAATTATTGTTTGCCTAACTTGAAGATCTATTTTATGTGCTCTATAACATTAGAAAGGTCTTTAGGTTTTCTTTCCATGGACACACATGAGCCTTATATTATTAAGTATTGGTTGAGATAATTATGATTATTGAAATTGTTCTGAGGCTGACATATCTTAAGTGTTTCATCAATATCTCAAGAAAACTTGATAAGTGACTCTAATCCCAAATGAAAGTCTACATATATGGCTTTTTATCGATGTAAATTAGGCTTCAATCAGACTTCCAATAAGAGAGAACCTAGCTCGCAAAGTGGGCTCATCTGTACAATCCTGTCAGGAACTTCCTGCATCAAGTATATCAGTCAGTATAGGTACCCAAATAAAAATAATAATAACCAACCGACCAGTAAACCTTTTCTCTGGCATGTATCCTCTGGATCAATTATTATTTTAATAGTTTTAGGTCCCTTTTGCATGCAAGGTTTTCTTAGTCTCTAAGGGTTTCAAGTCTATAAATTAAGGTCTTAAGCCCCATTCTAAAAGGAAATTCATCATAAATTAGCTCGATAATTGCCTTTCACTCATTAATGATAATCCTCCATCATAAACCCTAAGCATCCAAACCACCTACAATCCCACCATATCCATGGACGATGGTCAAGGTGCGAAGTTATCAACTTTACCCACTAATTGAAGCCCAAACTTGATAGAGAAGATTAATCAAAGTTGAGCAATCAAGAATAACACATCGGGTACCATAAATTTTGCCTCTAAAGATAAAATCTAATCATGTAGACCACATGCTTTAAGGTGTACAGTCCAGTATTGCTTATCCACGATGCTATGTGATTGAATTGATGTTCCCAATATCTATATGTACATGCTCTCTAAGGTTTACCTTTTTTATTATTATCACATTCGTGTGTATACACACACACACACACGGACACACTCCACTGCTCGTGCAGACAAATTAGTTTTTTTTGCCAATGCAACCTGGCCGTCTATCCATGATTTATAGATGGTCCAAATTAAATCTTCTTCCTCAATAGTGCTAGATAACCCTAGTACTTTAACATATTTGCAATCTAGCCCCAAACTTTAGAAAAATATTATTTTATGCATCCTAATATTTTGTCACATACAAAATAAACATATATTTGTTTCAGAATATAACGCTACTTACAGAGATGCTGCTCTTGGTCCTTGATTGTACGCCCGCCATGCTTCTCCTGTTACTTTTCGATATCCAAGCTTTTCACCAAGTGGACACACAGCTCGTTACCTTACGTTTCTCCGATTTGGCTAACGCTATAATCAAACAATCTCAAGCTTCCAGGATATTGGTTTGAAAGTACAGTAGAAAAACGTTGTACTAAAATCAATACTTCTTTTATTTATACTGGAAAGGAAATATTACATATGAGCATAGAAATGAATGGTTCCTTCTATTGTTTCACATACTAATTCTTAGCACCTTTCACACTCTTAGCACTCTTCACACTCTTACACACTTCACACTCTCTCAAGCTTCCTCTGCCTTCTAGCTCTTACTTCGACCCTTTTATAGATGAAAGGATCAGGCACATAGGATTCTTCAATAGTGAAAATCCTATAATATTTTTTGTAGGGTGTTCTTTCTTTTTTTGTGGCAGACATCTTTATTCTCTTTCCCACTTGGCTTTGTCATTTTTCACTGGCCATTATGTCTATTTCAATCATGGCTATCCTTTGGTTCCGCACCTTTTTGTACAGCTCAAAAGTTTGGCTAGGCAGATCAGATTCTTCTTTTTCTTGGCTATTGAACTGTTCATAAAGTTTGATTACCTGATCTTGACCCTGTTTGGAAGGCTCTATGGATGCTCTACACCACTTCACGATTACTATCTTTCGTCCATCACAAAGCATGCTTCTATAGGATCGGCTACCATGGTTTCAATGGTTGCATGAACACAACTGATCCTTTCGATCTTGTCTTTTTTCGGATTATACGTGTTCCATAGTTCATCCTTGTGCTGTCGGTAAAAATTCATTAACTTTTTATTAGCGAATCGATAAATGAACAAAATCTGGTATAGTTGGTAGAATTTGGTTTCGCTTCTTTCTGCCATTGTTGACAGTATTTGGACTGTGATAATCTATCGATTGAATCCCATAATCCAAGAGCATATCGAACTATAGCTTGGAGACTATTGATGAGTTGATAATCATCTCAATTTATTTCGAATGTGTCTACGGGTCCATGTTCAATCCATTTAAGATTAACCTTGTCTGATGGTAATGTAAGGCTTAGTCATCCATAATCCCAATTCATGAACGCCTTCATTTCTGGTTTACGAAAGATATCTTCGTGTTCATTCTCCTTCCTGGCTAGTTCTTTTATTTTTGTAGTGATATCAGCTGGGAGCAATGATTTTAGTTCTCTTAGCAATAGAATTCTTTCTTCCTTTTCTTGTAGGATTATCGTTCCTTCTTCAATGTTTATATTAAGCCTTTCTTCTAAATGCTTAACATAATCAGTTAATTAACTGAGGGTTCTTCGTAACTCTTTTCGGTAATTTTCCCTTTGATAATGTTAGAAATTTCCAAAGAGTTTTTTACTCTCTTCACATAACCCTGGATCATAAAATGTTTTTTTTATTATCATTGATTTGTGTTATGGTAGCATTTTGCTTTGAAGATTTTTTTTATCTTCGTCGGTTGCCACTTTTATTTTTAGATCCTTGTTGTTAGGATACTAATTTTTTATCTTCTTGCCCACTTGTTTAGCGCGCCTTGCTGTCGAGGTTACAGCCTTACTCTTTTTATTCCAAAACTTATGCATTAGTTTTGAATGCTTAGTTTTGTATTGTCCTGTTTTAGGGCTTTCAACTTGGTAGTTCCAACCATCCTCTTCAGCTACTAGGGGAGGATTTGTGAGTGACAAAGAATTGTCATCTTTCTTTTTAGGGTAAATGATGTAGTAGTCGAATTTCCCTGATAGTTCTCCTAGTAGACCGACTTCAGGATCTCCTGCTTCTTACCTTTCTCTTAAGGACTTTTGACTAGTCTTCTTTTTGGGGTAACAACAACTTCCTGCATCATAAAGCATAATTTCCTAGTTAGGCTATCTACAAGTGAATCTTTGGCTGATGAGATGTATTCTACATTAGAAGTACAATAACTGAACCATTGTTGCATTGATAAAGTCTTATTGGACTAACATCTCTTAGGTCTCTTTTTAGAAAAGCTTTAAAGCACCTATTCTCTGTACTGATAAGAAAGTGTTCTGAAACTAGAAATATGTAAAAAGATTTTATGCCACGTTTTATAGCTAAAAACTCTTTTTCGTTTATGTGATACCGAGTTTTTGCATCTTAAAAAATTCCACTCCAGTATACACAGCTGTTCTTCAGCTTGATCAGGAGATATTGCTTTTAATATTGCACCCCAACAATTTTTAGAATCGTCAGTTTCTAGAAGTAACTTGTCTCCTTGTTTAGGCAAGCTTAATTTTAGTAGATTTTTAACCTGACCTTTTATCCACAAAATATTTTGGGTATCTTCATCTTCCCATATCCATTTTCTTTTTTTTAAGCTTTTTACTTAAGGTTTCTGTTAGGTTTGATAAATTTGGGATGAATTTCCTCGGGTAATTTAATAACCTAATAAATCTTTAAAACATCATTGATTTGTTCTGGAAATAACTTTATTTTTTTCAGCTATGTGATCTTGAAGGACAATTTTTCTAGTGTCTTATATTCTTAATCCTAGAAAGTTACTGGTGGTTTGTTCTCATTCACATTTCTTTTGTGATAGTACTAATTCATGGTCAATGAATTCTTGTGCTATCTTTTCAGATGATTTCTATGTTCTTCTCTGGTTTTTGAGAAAACTAATATGTCATCTATGTACACCACACAGTAATCTTCATGCTTTCTAAAAATGTTATCCATCCTTCTTTAGAATAAAGGTGGAGCATTTTTTAATCCGAATAGTAACACCGTCCATTCATAGTGCCCTTGTGGTGCACTAAAGGCAGTTAATGGAATTGATGATTCTTCCAATTTGATTTACCAATATCAGCTTTTTAAGTCAAATTTTGAGAAAAAGTTGGCTAGCTGAATTTTGTTTATCAGCATATCCTTGTTTAGAATTTTATAGCCATCTTTGACAGTTGTTGTTTTCAAAACTCTATAGTCTATGACTAATCTGGCTTTTCCTCTAGCCTGTTTTGCATGATTTTTTACCATGAAAGCTGAAATTAAATGAGAACTCTCGCTGGGTCCTATTAACCCTTGTTTTAGTATTTCAGGAATCTATTGTTCAAATTTCTGAACCATTTTAAGACTATGTTGCATTGATTTTTTAACCACATAATCTTTATCATTGAGGGTCAATGTCGCCCAAGCTTTATCCTTTTCCCATAATTTTAGCGGGTCTTCACTAAAATTATTTTGTAACATTTTTTTTATACTATCAAGACTAAGAATTTCTTTTCCTTGTTTGCATTCATAATGTTGGTTTATTTCTTTAACCCAACTGTCATTTTCTTTGATTACTTCTTCATTAAGTAATTCTTTCTTGGTTGCTTCTTCTTCAAATAACCTTTTCTATGAGTCTTTTTTGTTCTCTTCACCACACTGGGCTGCGTAGAGAGACTAAAATAACATTTTTTGTGTTCTGTTCAAATTTATATTTTTGAGCAGCATATTTTAACAACGGAATTTTTTGACGTTGTATTTCAATATGAAACTCTTCTTGAATAAATAGTCGATTTTTAGCTTGTTTGAAGAAAGCATTTCCTATTAGAAAATCGCCGTCTAAGTTGTTAAATTGGATTAATCGCTTTATAATGAATTATTTTCCATTTATTATGACTGGAATATGATATGCTTCATACTCTGGCTCGAACTCATCGCCATTCGCACGCTCATGAGTTGATCTGTTTTAATCCATTTTTTGGAGGATAAAAATAGGCTCCAGTATCTACTAAAGCATCTATTTTGAAAGGATGATAACCTTAGAAGTCGAAACTTAATTCTATGTAAGAATTGTTTGGACTTACCGCCATGGTTTATTATTCATTTTTTCGGACCCTCTTTTCTTTTTTTATAATAGTCATAATGTCTTGAATACCCTTCTCAAGCTTATTTCCTGTCAAGCCCTTTTCTTTAAGCTTCTTCTTGACAGTATCATTTATTGATGTTGTGGTTATTACATGTGTGGTCTCTACACGTGATGACATACTTCGTTTGATTGGAATAGTAACTGTTTTGTACTCTATGATGTCTTCATCAGAACTGTCTTCTTCTTTGATAGCTTCTTCTACCATTTTTTCCTTTCCTTTGCCTTTTGGATTTGTAGACATGGAAGATATCGAAGAGACAGAATGTCTTCTTGATTCTTCAAGGATAACAACACATTTATTTTCTCTAATTTGCATTTGTTCTTAAAACGCCCCCGACCTTGGGAGCCATTACCAACTATACTCCAAGTGGAATATCATATGCATTCTAATAATCACTCAATTACACCAAGGTACAAACAGAGCATCTAATCCATTATCAACGAAGTATCTCTAAAAAGGTAGAGGAGCAAAACAACCTTGCCTCTTACAACCATTAATAAAAAAAAATGATTCATCCTCAAATTCTATTACAAAAGTCTAATGTCAAATCAGATTACCCACATCTGGGTAAAGCTCTCAAAAAGGAATACATTGTTTTTTACATGCTAACAAAATAGAAGCTATAATTTTCTGAAAGTGCCAAGCTCCTAATCAAGCTTACCACCTGTGGTAAGGGACAAAGCAATAAATAGGGGGTGAGCTCAAATAGCCCAATAAGGGAATTCAAGCGGAAGCAAATAGGTTAATTTGTATTTCAAAACAAATCTATAACATTGATGAACAAGCAATATCAATTGACATTTACATCAAATAAGCGAATCAAATATACGAAATGATCATTAGTGGCCATAGGCCTAAATCGAACACAAAACTCGAAGGTACGAAATGCATACCGGTAGCGTAATAGCTGTCATTGTGAGGACTGTCCGAAAGTCACTTAAAGTGACTACAAAAGCCACTAATGTGGCTACAAAAGTTACGTAGCTACAAAAGTTAAGTAACTACAAAAGTGACCGGAGTGATTACAAAAGTCTTATAGACTCCCTTTTTCAACAAAAATGTTGTTCATTCTAATGATCATATGCAAATTACGAATTTCAAATTCAAATAGCAATAAAGACAAATATGAAGCAAATTGAACAATTCTCCAAAATTGTATAACAACTAGTATAGTGATACTGATTAACGAATCCTTACCACAGCAAGAAATACGAAATTCCTTACCTTAATCAGGCCCTTGGGTACGAAATCCTTAAAGTGTTGCCTTACTATCTCAAGAGTCTCCCAAGTCCTCTCTCTCTCTCTCTCTCTCTCAACCTTTAAGAAGAGAAGCAAGGGAATTAAAAAAGAAGAGTTTAAGGGAAAATAAGCTATTTATAGGAAGAATCCCAAGTTGGCAATTTACACTAACACTCCCTAAACTTTATGTAACTTCTTCAAAATGTACCCAAAGCTTTCTACTATTTACGAAAAGGAATCTAACACCTTTATTGTAAGGAAAACTTTTCATTCGACTGAATCCTTCAATCGTGAAATTTGCCTTTCTCAAACTTAATTTTCATTCAATCAAAAAGTCTTTCCATTCGACCGAAAACTTTCCATTTGACCAAAAAAATTTCATTCGACTAAACCCTTCAGTCGCTAAATTGCCTTATTCAATCTTTATTTTCATTCGACCGAAACGGCCCTTCATTCGACCGAAAGCATTTTCATTCGAAGAAAAACACTTTTCATTCGAATGAATCTTTCAATGGCTCTAATTAAGATTGATTTGAATGAATAGGGATTCATTCGACCAAATCCTTCAGAGATGGTTTAACGACCATTTTCATCTAATAATTTATCCCTTAATTTATTCAAACAAATATGATCCTTATTAGTATAAAAGGGACCTTAAAGGAATTCCGTTCTCGGAATTAAACGTATCTTACTCATCGAAAAGTTGAGCGTGCTTCTTATGCATATCATCTTCGAGTTTCCAAGTGGCTTCCCTCTCAGAATGGTTACACCATAATACCTTCACAAAAGCTATCCTCTTAGAGCGCATGAAACGTTCATCGCGCTCCAAAAATGTGATTCGGTTGCTCCTCATAAGATACATTCTTCCTAACTCGAATAGGCTCAAACTCAGTAACATGCGAAGGGTTAAAAACATACTTCCTCAAGGTTGAAACATGACAAACATTATGTATTCTTGACAAATTAGGAGGCAAAGCTAAACTATAAGCAACTGTACCAATTCGCTCCAAGATTTTAAATGGTCCAATGTACCTTTCAGATAGCTTTCCTTTCTTTCCAAACCTCAAGACTCCCTTTTCATGGGGATACTCACAAAAACACATGATCACCAACGTCAATTCCAGCTCACGATGTTTCATATCTGTGTAACTCTTCTGTCGGCTCTATGCAGTCTTAAGTTTGTTCCTAATCACTTGGATCTTGCCTGTAGTGATTTGAACAAGTTCTGGACCTATTAATTTCCTTTCTCCAACCTCACTCCAACAAATTGGTGACGGAGACCTTCTCCCATAAAGAGCCTTAAATGGTGCCATCTGGATGCTAGCATGAAAACTATTATTGTAAGCAAATTCTATCAATGGTAAATGATCATCCCAATTGCCTCAAAAATTCATAACATAAGCTTACAACATATCCTCCAATGTCTGGATAGTTTGCTCAGATTGCCGGTCCGTTTGTGGATGGAAAGCCGTGCTAAAATTTAGTCATGTACCATGGCCTTTTGCATACCACCTTAAAAGCGTGAGGTAAATTGAGGGTCTCTATCTGACACAATAGGTAAAGGCACTCCGTGCAACCTAAGTATTTCTCGAATGTACAAGTTAGCAAGTACCTCAATCAAATCCTTGTTTCTTATGGCTAAAAAAGTGAGTTGATTTAGTCAACCGGTCAACTATCACCCATATTGCATCGCTTTGTCGTTGGTGACAGTCCAACCACAAAATCCATCTTTATATGCTCTCACTTCCACTCTGAAATAGCAAGTGGTTACAATTTCCCAATGGGTCTTTGATGTTCTACTTTAATCCGCTGACAAACCAAACACCTAGGCACAAAGTTCGCTAGCTCTCTTTTCATGTTACTCCACCAATAAACATCCTGCAAATTTTGGTACATCTTGGTACTACCCGGGTGAACTGCAAAATGTGAATTGTGAGTCTTCGAGAGAATCTCCTTCTTCAATTCTTGATTCGAAGGAACGCACAGTCTAGAACCCATACAAAGAATACCCTTGTTATCCAATCTAAAATCTGTGTGACCACCTTCTTTCACACTGTCACTAATCTTGGCCAATTCAGGGTCTGACGTTTGAGCCATCTTAACTCTCTCTAACAATGATGGTTGTACCTCCAAATGTGCTAAATACCCACTAAAATGAGGAAATCTTACCTCGACTTCTAACTTCTCCAATTCTTCCAACAATTGAGGTTAAGTAGTAAGCATAACAGAAAGTCTTCCCTCACTGTTCCTACTTAGCGCATCTGCCACAACATTAGCCTTACATGGATGGTACAAAATGGTGCAATCATGGTCCTTCAACAATTCCAACCACCGTCTCTATCTCATGTTCAACTGTTTTGTGTGAATATGTATTTCAAACTCTTATGTTCCGTATAGATTTCACACGTTCACCGTATAAATAATGACGCCAAATCCTCAATACAAAAATCACAGCTGCTAGTTCTAAGTCATGGGTAGGATAATTCAGCTCATGTTGTTTAAGTTGTCTAGATGCATAAGCAATTACCTTATCCCGTTTCATAAGCACACAACCGAGTCCTTGTAGTGATGCATCGCTTTTGATGACGAACCCTCCAGATTCAGATGTCAGTGTTAAGACTAGTGCCGAAATCAAATGCTTCTTCAAATCTTGAAAGCTCTTTTCACATTCATCTGTCCACAAAAATTAGCATATTTTCTTGTCAACTGGGTCAAAGGAATAGAATTGCGAGAAAAACCTTTAACAAACCTCCTATAATAACCTGTCAATCCCAAAAAGCTTCTAATATTTTTCACAGAGGTCAATTTCTCCCAATTCATAATTGCTTCAATCTTAGCAGGATCCACGGATATGCCATCCTTAGTCACCACATGACCCGAGAAAGAAACCCGTGCCAACCAAAACTCATACTTATTGAGCTTGGCATAAAGTTTGTGCTCCCTCAAAATCTGCAAAACTATAGTTAAATGTTTCTCATGCTCCTCCTCACTCTTGGAATAAACTAAGATATCGTCTATAAAGACAATCACAAACTAATCTAGGTACTTCTTAAACACCCTATTCATAAGGTCCATAAATGTGGCCGGATCATTCATCAGACCAAAATGCATGATTGAAAATTCGTAATGGCCATACCATGTCCTAAAAGCAGTCTTTGGTACATCCTCCTTCTTCATTTTAAGCTGATGGTAACCTGATTGAAGATCATTTTTTGAGAAGTGTCGTGCACCTTGAAGTTCATCAAATAGGTCATCGATTCTTGGTAGTGGGTATTTATTTTAGACTGTCAGGTAATTAGCCCCTTATAATCGATACATAAACGCATGCTCCCATCCTTCTTCTTAACCAACAGTACTGGCGCACCCCATGGAGACACACTAGGACGAATCATACCTTTGTCTAAGAGTTCTTGTAATTGCTCCTTCAGTTCCTTAAGTTCAGTAGGAGCCAACCTGTTGGGTACCTTGGAGATAGGTGCTGTATCGAAAATCAAATCAACAGTAAACTCAATCTCTCTATCTGGCGGAAGACCCGGCAAGTCTTCTGGAAACAAGTCTGAAAACTCACGAACCACAGAGACATCCTCAAGCCTGACTCCAGTGATGCGAGTGTCATGAATATGAGCAAAATAACTTTTACAACCCTTTCTAAGAAAATGTTTGGCGTGCATAGACGAAATCAAATTAGGTAGGATACTGATCCTAGCCCCTTGAATCTTAAATTCGGGCTGATTCGGAATCGAAAAGAGAACTTATTTACTAAAGCAATCTATTCTGGCATAATTGTAATACAGCCAATCCATACCCAAAATCACATCAAAATCCTTCATATCTATCAAAATTATACTGCCAATACTCTATCATCGACGATGATGAAGCACGAATTATATACTCTGGAGGCAACCACAGGGTTCCCACTGGGGGTATCAACATAGAGTTTGGTTTCCAAGCTTCTAGGTTTAACAGTCAAATACTCACAAAAGGATGCCGAAACAAATGAGTGTGTGGCATCGGGATCTAGTAAAGCAAATGCCTTCCTAACACAGACTTTAAAGGTAACTGATACAACATCATTTGACGCTCCCACCTCGCGAGTCATCATGGCAAAGACTCTGGCACACCTCGCGAGTCATCATGGCAAAAACTCTGGCACGCCCTTCCCGTGTTCTTGGTTTATCATCTTCTTCTTATTCTATTTCAAATCATGAGGTGGCTTGGTGCAGTTTTTGGCAATGTGTCCTACTGCTCCGCAATTATAACACGCTCTCATTTCCTTATAGCAGGGCGAGTTCCCATGATATTTTTCAAAAGTAGTGAAATTTGTAGTACCACCTTAAGTCTACTGTCTTTGCCCTGATCCACCTAACAATCTTCTCTTGACATCTAATGCTGGTTCCTTCCAATTACAGAGCTCTCTTCATCATGATCCATCTTCTTCCTCTTGTCTTCCCAGATAAGGAGTTGTTCATCGTTCCAGACGTTGCACCCTACCACTTATGCATAGGTAGGGTTATCTAGAATGGACATCTGTCGCCTTATCTCAAAATGCAGTTAATACCGTAGCTGTCACGACCCGAACCCACGGGCAGGCCCGCGAGCTAGGCACGTGACCGGCCGCAGACCCAATAGACTCTAACCGAGGGCTCTGCCAGGCCTTACTTGCTTAAAACCAACATGTGCTGCAGCGGAAATTAAAACTTCTACAAACCTTAATTACATTTTCATATTTTCATTTGAATACAACACTTATGCTAAAACTTTTCATAACTCTGATTGTCAACAACTAAAGCTAAACAGAAAATCTAATATTTAGCGACTCATTTCATGCAGTCTCCGAAGCTCCGCACCAAATTTTCTCCTCCTATGCTCCTCACCATCACCTTACTTTCAACCTGAAATGATAAGTAAGGGATGAGCTTCCACGTGCTCAGTAAGTAACCAATGATTCAACTAGCTGGACCATAGCATGTCAGAAAATAACTCATTTATATTATAGCATCATTAAGATATCTAAAAATCATAGATTTGATAATCATCAGGTAAAACAAAATAGAGTACATTAAACCAAAAACTGAAGCATAAAATCATTAGCGCAAAACTCATGACAACCAGTTCGGTTGCAACATTAGCTCAAACGATATGCTGCGGTCAGCGTACAGGCCCCACTGACTAGGGCCCGAAATCCCTTCTCCATCCGGGATAAAATTCTGTGGACGCATGGGCGAACCACGAGCAACAGTACTGTGCATCAACGTACAAGCCCCGTTGACCAGGGCCCGAAATCCAACTTTCCCCCGTGGATATAGGGCACAGCAATCGAGTAACCAAAAACCCCATTTGGGTTCATCGTGAACAAAATCACTCATCAATTGATTCTCAACCATCCTCACATCCTTTCAATAATCCTCAACATGTTCAATATTCACAATAACGCCAATACAATACATTTCAAATCCGAGTTTCATTTCAGTTTCTAGGCAAAACATCATTTACATGCTGGTCCTGTTTTTCTTTGACGAGAATAAAACATTAAAACTTTTTTTGGTAATTTAAGCCAGAGCAGTTAAACGTACATAAAACGGTCAATAGTAATAACCAACACATTTTAACAGTAGATAAACATATACTTTGCATATAAAAATACTAGTTGAATCAAAGGGTCACTTACCTGACGCTACGCATTTCCATATCATCTAGAGCTCCGGAGCGACGATCACGTTACTACCTCTGGCGAACGGAACCGTCAAGACCATTCTTTTTATCTTCATGTTCCCGGTCAAATCCTAGAGTTCACGCTAACAATTCCCTTTTTTATTCTCATAGCCTATGTGTTTCCTTGTCCAAAACACATACATGTACATGGTACACCTACACCATGTACACTCACTGTACACAACACACATTATACGCACTACCGTACCCCACGCCATATACACGCCATCACGGCTGTCCCAGTCCAGCCATCGCAAGCATCACCGATAAACCACAACTGTTAACTACAAATCGAACTCGTACTGCCGAAACCCCGTTCCATATTCAATACCACCAAAACCCAACATATCGGTTGCTAGTTTCCACAACTAATCTACCATTATATGTGCCATCTCTCAACAACCCTACAACCAGTACATCACTATTTTCTTTACGATTCCACAACCAAAATCAAAACCACACTACATTCCACATTACGCACACAAAGATATTGTACCCTGTTACATACTGACACACTCTGTGTGTACACAGTTCAAATTCATGCACATACAACACATACTCTCTGCAAATTGCTGCCCACACGCTGCTCAGCACACATTAACGCGCACATAAACACAACTCATAGGCCTCTACAGACACGCCCTCATATGCCTTCCAGCCTTTGCGGACACACGCCCTTTTTGCACATAAAATATACGCAGCACATATACCACTACAACTGTACAAACAGCTACATACACAGAATCCACATACACCCGCCCGCACATAGTCACCCACACCTCCAAACATACACAACCGTACTCCTCACACAATATACATCTACACAACAGTGGCCCACATGCATACCCTGCTATATACATTCATTAGACAACAACCAATTAGTTCTTTCTATTTCATCCACCGCCAACACCCGCATTACACATAACCGTCCACATTACACGCTCCACGACACACAATGCACACACTCTGTGTACGCCGCTGTACACAAACACACCATCGCACGTAGCTCTCCATGCACATACAAACATCATACGCACGCCCACTACGCACACAACGGTCATCTCAAACTCATTGCTTATTAATCGATAACTCGCCACAATGACCACCAATTTCACCCCCACCCTCGTAACTTTTATCCAAATAAAAAGACACTTGGTTTACACAAACACACAATCTCGCAAAACACAGCCATACACCCTCCTTCGTAACAATTTACACACACATACACCACCATACTTCAGCCTATCCCAACCATCATTCCTGCCGTCTCAAACACCACCGTGATACCTCTACTCCACACCGCACCAAAAATCAGAAAACCACCACTGCACACATTCAAACCACCTAATTTATTCCATTTCACCCATCGTCAAAACTGCCATTAAATGATCACCACCACCAATACACAAGTACACCACCAAAACCCATTTACAAGAAATCAGCCCCAACCGGTGACTGTCGGCCGTGATCATGAAAGGCAGATGGAGAAGAAGGTGTCGTGGAGGTGTTGGGCGGTCTAATCAGTGGAGGCGCCGGCTAAAATGAATAAATCGCCGGAGACCAAGTGTGTGGTCGGCAATGGAGTTGACCGAAGTTATGGTTTGCCAGTGATGGGTACCATTGGGAGCACACAGAGGCGTCTAGTGGTGGCGTGGGATTGGTTGGAGGTGCCAACAATGGGATATAATCGAACGGTGTAGCGGCGGTGAAAGGCCGTAATATAGGGATTCCATGCCGGCAATGGTAGTGTAGCAGAAAAATAGGGGTGGTCCAGATCTGTGGCGGCGATTGATAGGCGTTGGGTGGTGCGTTTGGTGGAGACGCCGGCCGGAGTTGATCGCCGGTGGCCGAAGGCGTGGTCGGTAGCAGTTGGGTCCAAGGCCATCGCAGCGATGAAGACCGGTGATGAGTCTCGGCGGTGGTGGCAACGGTACATGGACTGCGGCATGGTGGTTGTGGAGGTGTTGGGCGGTGGCGTTCAGTGAGGGAGCACCGGAGTTACTCGCCGATGATGGGTTCCATGGTCGGCGTGGGGCTGTCCCGTGGTGGGAGTGGCACCGCCGATCTAGGGCCGGCTGCCGTCTCTCTTCTCTTCTCCCATCTTCTCTTCTGTTCTCCTCTCTTTCTCTCCCGTTTTCTTCTCTCTCTCTCCCCTTTTTTTTTCTTTTCACTCTTTTATTTTATTTTGCGTAAAAACATGTATTGTTATAATTGCTTCAAAAGTCTCCTCCTTTTTCTCCCAATCAGTGACTTCAAATGCCACATTTTTTTCCATAAATCACTCTCTCTGTCATATTTGGAATAACCAAAACTGATAACTATATACTAAATCCTAATTTAATAATAATTTCTCAAGATATTTCCTTCGCTATCAGTAATTGACGATCAGATTGTTCATGTCAATCGTCGCTAAAAACAAAAATATTTTTACTTGTAAAATTTGCCCTAAATAAGAATAATTAATAAGTAAATCTGCTAAAATTTTACTAAAAAGTTCAAACCTAGGTTCGGGGTATTACAGTAGGTGTTGTCCAAAGTCACAATATTCCCAAAATTTTGATAAGCATGTCTAGCTTGCCCGTCAACCTAAAACGCTGTTGATATGTGGTGCTCCTCATCTAGACTAAAGTTGTATGTAAATATTGGATGCTCTATTTGCATCATCTTGAATAAAGTCCCTGTCGCTTGAGCATCATTGAGATCAAAAGCTTCTTGTCTCGGACTGCATTACAAACATCTAACAAATCAAGATTCAAATATTCAACTCCCCCAGCTTGTTCATCAAGAAAAATAATAGTGCCGGTAGATTCTATCTGACTTGCACTCATTATATGAAACATGCTCCTTGTAATAGAGGTAATTTTCTTGTGTTAAGGCATTTGACTCACCTTTGATGGAGTTATTACTAACGGGTGATTAAGTGCCAATTCTAAGCTAGTAATAACCCAAAGATGTTCTTTCTTTTTATAACTTACAAATATCTTGACTTTGCACCCTGTACCTGCAAAGCAGTCCCTCATTCTTTTGCATGTTCCCTCATCGTCATCATCGACATCTTTATCATTTTGGATGGTAATCTACCCGTATGACACTCAAAATAACCTTGATAATGTTTTCCTTGTTATCGTACTTGTTCTACTTGTTTTGATTCTAATGCCAAAACCAACTCTCTTCAAATACAATTGGAAATATTCTTTGAGTTCTTCCAGTGTTGCAAATGTTTCCTCTATATAAGGGTCACTAGTATCTAAGGGTTGGTTTGAGCTTGTTCCAAAATTAGACATTTTAAAACATGACCTGGGGACAAAAAAACCACATGGTTTAGTTTCAAAACATCAAGTAATATTTTTTAGTTTCAAATTTATTACATTTTCTTGGACATAATAAATAAAAATTAAAAAAAGTGTAATATTTTAGACAATTTCAAGAAACAAACATAATTGCACAACACATCATAATCTCACAAGAAACATGACAACCATGCTTTCCGTACCTTTCCTAAATTAAGACACACGTACCAATGAGCATGTGAGGTCATAAACTTACCACACTTGAGTGGAGCTTCGAGCTTCAAGGGCTTGAGTGGAGTACAATAGGGATGCAAGTAGGTGTAAAAATAGAAGAATGATTGGCGGACTAGTTCTTGGGATACATATATCCCATTGTTCGTTGAGAGGGAGGGCAGGTTGAACAAAAGTTAATCGTCTGTTACATTGTGCAGCAAACGAGAACTATTCTAGCTTGATATGCGGGGTCGAGGGGCAATGTGGTCAAAATTTGGTCTTCTACACTATGTAGCGAACGATTGAAAGTTTAAAAAGAATTAGATTTGACCCATTCAACAGCAATGGATGGACGCCCAGCATTGACAACTTAAGCTAAGTTGCTAGCAGTGGCAAATGATCAGCGCTCTATGCAAACCAACATTATAAAAAGCGCACTTAGCTGTGCCTTGCGCTTCCCCTAGGCCTAGGCACAACACGTTCAATAAGGCGTTCCCCTCGTGCGCCCAGGCGCAAATCCCGTTGCGGTAGTGGTGGCGCACATCTATGTGCATGAAATGTGGCTATTGGATATGCCTTCATTTTCTTTACATGGTCCATCCATTTTTTTCCTTTAGATTTTTTACCAACTCCAACAAATATTTCAAAGATAAAGACGAAAATAGTAAAACCTAACTACAAAATCCCCGATTTGTTTCACAAGTCACGACCAAGGTCACAACTCTCACGATCTCACGCCCGGTCACCCTCACCACTGTTTCGTCCCTTGCTCTGGTCGCTGACCGCCTATTGCTCCGGTCGCTGTCGTTGCTCCAGCCACCGCCGCCACTGCTGCTACTCGTCTCTCCCCTACTTCTCGGCTGCTCCAATTGAAGCAGCTACTCGCCTGATCCAGTACCCCACCGCTCTGTCTTTCTTTTTCTCTCTCTGCTCCAATTTTTCATCTGTTCTGCTACTTATCGATACAAGTTAATCATATTATTAGCACCTTATTAAATCCTCGATAAGGAAGAGTGAGAAATTTAATGGCTTCTAAAGTTATGTCAATTGCTTGTTGATGATGATGGAGTCAATTCTGTCCCTTTTAGAAGTGGAAGTGCTGCTCCTTTTTTTCTTTTTTATTGGTATCAGTAGTTTTGACTGGAAGAAGTTGGTTGAGACTAGTAAATCTTCAGTAAAAGCTACGCTGCATTAAGATCCAATACATTTATAATGCCCATTAAGAAACAACATTTTTCCTGGGTACTTGCCATAATCTAGAAATTTGATAGCTCATGAATCAAAATTTTGTTTAGAAGTAATTGTCATAATATCAATATCCTGATCTGTATGAGAATCCAGAAAGTTGGTGATCCAAACAAGTAAAGACACAAGTTTTCATTCTGGAAGATCGACTACTAGCAATTCAGCAAGTATAAGTAATAAAGATCATGTGCCACTTTACACTTGCATTTTCTCCCATTTGTTTTCCGTGCAGTACTAATCAAATGCATGATGAAAGAGTTTGAAGAAAATTTTGCTACCTTGGCCCTTAGCGATGACGAAGATGGTGGTGTTATGTTCAATTAGAACTTAGTGATTTGCTATTATATAGTGGATTTATGAATTTTATAATGTTGCAAGCTTGATAAATTATGATTTTATGGAATTTGAAACTTTTTCTAGTGTTTGAAAGTTGTCAATTGTCATGTTCAGAATTTTAAATGTACTTTTATTGCTTTAATGTACTATTATTTATTTATTTTAATATTGCTTCTCACTTCAAAAAGTCGCGCGCTTGCACCTTGCTCCTTGGCTCCTGGAACATTTTGCGCCTTTAATAACAATATGCAAACACACATAGAATAAACCCAGGTTAAATGATAATTGAATTAAAGAATGAAGTATTGAGCAGGTATAATTGAAATTGATGGAGCAATAGACAGATATGGAAAAAGACTTCTATTATTAAAACATAAAACTTACAGTGAAAATGGAGGTGATTACAGAAACACACTTAAGGTTATAGAGCAGCACTTGAGATGACAAGAGGTAGTGGGAAAAGGTTTACAAAAGAGCTTATAGAGAATTTAATTGAAATTGATGAAGCAATAAACATATATGGAAAAGAACTTTTTTATTAAAACATAAAACCTACAGTGGGAATGGAGGCAATTACAGAAGCACACTTGAGATTATAGAGCAGCACTTGAGATGACAGGAGGAAGTGAGAAAGGTTTACAAGAGAGCTTTTAGAGAATTTTTAAACTGTCTAATTCCTCCCTCCACAACTGGAGATAGTCTCCTTTTATAGGCATATAACAACTATAGTTAAAACAAAAGTTACGGTTACTTTATGGTTTGTTGATGATGTCGGTCGTGTGTCCTGGATATATTGTAGAGTAGGACAAACCTATAGCATCACAGTTTGCTTTTGATAAAGCATACTTTTGCTTTTGAAAAAGAATTTTGTCATCTTTGTCCAAAAGTAGATTTCTTTCTACAATGGGAGAAATTGTTTGATCTGTTTCATTTGAGATCTCTGAGAATTGGATTCTCATGTGGAACACTTTTGTTGGACACATTATCCATCATTGTATCATCAGATTCATGATCTGAAACATTCTGCATTTCATCATCTGATTATGTGATATCATCTTTCTCCATTTTGAGGAGTTCAATGGCAGTAGTCTAGAATAATTGTTCCTTAATTAAATAAGGTTGTTCTTTAGTGATTAGCATTAGGATTTCATTCTTACGCCTTGAAAAGTCAGCTTCGGACATAAAGGCCTTAGTGCTAGTTGTTGGGCTGAGTTGATTATGTCTTGTAGCTGTTAACACTGAAAATCTTTGAATAATTGCGTCAGTTGTGCAATGGTCGTAGTTGAACCTATACCACCATTTGGATCCAAATTATCAAACTAGCTTTGGTGGATAATCAAGGATTCCATTACCATAGTGCCAATAGTATCCAAGGGATACTAAATTCTGCTAGGAATTTGTAACTTGGGTTGTCCACTGTTGATCATTAATGCATATAATTCATATGCTTTTTCAATTTGAGGAGGACTTTATGTTATTTCAGGCCCAAATTGGAACCACTAGTCTCCAACCCAATTTGGAAATACTCTATCAAAAGTTATGGATAAGAAAAGAAACCGGGAGTGTTTATGCTTGGAATTTTGATAGAACAAACATTGTTCCAAGCATCAATGTAATCAAAGTAATTGAATTGTCTTAGAGAGACCTGTGCTGAGAGGTCTCTTATCATTCTGGGGTCAATTCCCTATTGCCGCTTTGGTACGAATTTTAATATTTCCAAATTTGAAAATTGGTAAGAAAGATCTCTGTCATGATGTATGTATATATACATACATTCAAATTTGGAAATATTAAAATTCATATATGTATGTATATACGAAAAATTTACCAATCTACCACCTATTGGGGTCAATATATGTATGTATATATGTTGAAATAATTATTTGCTACCTCAATAGGTGGTAGATTGGTCTTTTCGCCGTCTATGATGATGACATCCAATAATTGAGAATGAGTATTATATGAGGAAACTTCAAACGAATCCTCATAATGTGGAAAAGATGAGATTGAAGCAATAGATTTCTCTATATGCTTTGAATTGTAGCGGATATTTTCGTGTGGACATAATCCTTTGCCAGATATTTGTAAACTTGATTTTGTAAGAGTCATTTTTCTTGCAAAAATTCTCTGGTTAAAAAGTTAGGAATGTTCCTCTCTAATAAATTCTATTTGAAAATTAAAATACGAAAGTAAAGCTTGCCATCGAGCAAAAATTGTTTTGTAGCAATATTTTTAATATCCTTTTCAAGAACATCTTTACCAGCTTTGCAATCTATGCGTAATAAAAATTCTTGGTTTAAAAGATCCCCTTCAAATTTGAGGATGCAATTAACTATTAAAAGAATTTGTTTCTTGATAGTAGAATAATTTTTCTGTGTATTATTCTATACATCCGAAGTAAAATGAACTAATTGTTCATTATTTTCAATTCTTTGTTTTAAGATGCCACTGTAACCAAAATCAAAAGCATCAGTTTCAACAATTTTAAAAGCTTCAGGTAATGGAAGGCATAAACATGGTAAGGATTTAGCTTAACGCTTAATCCGACGAACAGCATGGGTATGGTCATTAAAACAAGGTTGAGGATTCTTTTTCAATCTTTGATATAAAATTTTTGTATCTTTGTACATATCTTGATAGAAGTCTACAATATAATTAAGATTTCTTAAAAATCTCTGCAACTAAGTTTTCTCCTTAATTTATTAAAAAATTTAGAACTAAATTTAATTGATCCGTCAATGGAAATAATTGATCCCTTTTCAATGTTGTGACCCAAAAATCTTATTTTGATCTGGAAAAGATAGATCTTTTTGGCAAAAACGGCTAAGCCATTATGTTTAATGACCTTAAGAAAAGTATTCAAATGTTTCCAATGCTGATCTATTGATTGAGAATAGATGAGAAATTCATCTATATATACAATTGAAAAATTCATATAAGGATTAAGTATTTCATTCATAATATTTTGAAATTCAGAAGGAGTATTCTTCAAGCCAAAAGGCATTATATTCCTTCAAAGTGACAAAATGGTACGGTAAAAGGAGTTTTGTACTGATCTTTTTCATTGATTTAGATTTGCTAAAATCCAGGTTTCATATCAAAATTTGAAAAAATAACAGCTTTATTAAGTCTATTTAACAAATCTTCTTGGTTAGGAATAGGATAACGAATCCATCTTAGAGGTTTATAATTTATGACAAGACGAGGAACCCCACGTTCCTTCTCAGCATGTTTATTGACATAGAAGCAGGAGAACTCCAAGGGGAGTAACTTTTGCGAATAAGATTTTTGTCTAAAAGATCTTGTAATTCTTTCTTACAATGTGCAAGAAATTCTTGACTCATTTGGATCGAATGAGCTTTAGTCGGGATATTTCTTTCATTGAAATCATGCGATACAAAAATTCATTAGGAACTTTGACACAGATTTCAGATTCCAATCTATTTTGGGAAGCTTTAATTTTTTTCCTTTTCTTGATGATCTTCTTTTAGAAAGCAGATTTGGTTTTGACAAAAAACAAGTTCCTTTTTTAGAGAATAAATAACTTGTTCTTGTGGAGGATTGATAAACTTGAAACAGATGTCTTGGCCCATGATATTGGAGTGAATACCATTATCATTGATGGTCATGAAATTGAGAAGAGACAGAAAAGGTGTTCCCAGTATGATAGATTGACCGAGTCCTCGAACCAAGATAATATGGGCTTTTAGGCAAATGCCACTAATGCAAACCCAAGCATTAGAGATTTTGTAGTTGATTTATCATCCTGTTGAAATCAGCAGTGGTGAGAGCTTGTTTGCTAGCTTCACAATATTTTGTTGGGACAATACCTTCCCGGTTGCAACTGAGATCTGCTCTAGAATTAATAAGAGCTATACCTTCCAAGATGAAATCCTAATTAATTCCGACATACCATTTTTGAAAGGTGACTTCGTCAAGATTGAGAATTTCTTGAATAGAATCATCAAAATGGTTTGGAGAACTGGTTTCTGGATTAGGAACATAATTGGGATTTGGTTTAAGATATCTTCTCCCTGGCTAAAGATTTCTTCATGATTATGAGATTCAAGGAGAGAAATACGGTCGGCAAGGGTTTTCTTTTCTCTTTTGAGGATAAGAATCTCACTTTGAAGATCTTGAATTGTAGGATCTTTCTGTTCTACCTTTTGCAATTTATTCATGACTTCAGAAAAATTGAAAGTATTACCCATGGTAGGTAATTGTTGGGATTGATTGGGTGCAGAGAAACTTTCAGCACTATGAATATATTTGAAGATGACTTGCTTCTTCTTGTCAGGATCATCGATCTTGTCAAGAAGATCAAGGATTATAGATTCTTCAGAAGTGATGACATTAATATTTAAGCCATTCATTTCAAGAATTTCTTTGTAGTAATCAATTTTACTACTACATTCATGACACTCAGCTTCTTGGTCAGAACAATGGTCGTGTTTAGTAGAGCTGCTGGAACTTTGGACATTTCATGAATGATGTTTAATTCATTAATAGAATCGGATTCAGAATCAGAAGAATTCAGAAAGATAGCACCTAATTGTTTCTTGAGTCCTTCATCAATTACAAGTTCATTGATTTTCCTTTTGGTAGAACATTTATTAGCATAATTGCCAGGTTTGCCAATTTGTGGCATATGACTTTAGCTTTGGAGAATTTTTTATGTTTGAGATATTTTTGTTTTGTGAATCTTTTGGAAATTTTGAAGACTCCTCACGCCTGTAATTCTTAGAGAACCTAGGTTTCCTAAAAAGGCTTCTTAGACTTGGAAGAGTTCTCTTTTTCCCAGAACAGAGGGTTGTCATAACCAAATTGGTAACAGAACTGTCCTAACTTTGTTCTTCCTGTCTTATGTTCTTTCTTAAGCTGATTCTTGAGCTTGATGTCATTACCCAATATTAATCTTTCAACGCAAATTTCTTGAGGGAGAAAGGCAGATCCCAATTATGTTTGTTTTTTATGCGGGTTCCAACACGTCCACCAAAGAGAGTAGGAAGACCAGCTACAAAATGCTCTTTCCAGAAATCTTGTTGGGCATCACTTTTTTGGTAAATTTTGGTTAGGAAAACATCGTTGTACCATCTAAAATGATTGAATGTGGGACATCTAAGGTTGAAAAGGAGTTTCCTTCCTCTTTGAAGGACAGTATTGGCGTTGCCAACGAAATACTTGGTTATTGCAGTGATTAAAGTAGTGACTGCATTAGACTAAATTTGACCATTGACCTGAATAGAAGTGCCATTAGGCTCAACCTTGATAGAATTAAGGATACTATTTTGGTCAGTGGGAGTAAGATAATGATCCCACCATCCACGGAGTTAGCCAATAAATTTGGCTATTAAATATCAAGCTAAAGAGGCCTTATTTTTTTCGGGGTTTCAATTGCGGGCACTATTAGCTGCCATAAGCATATGTTGAAGAAAGGTGATGATTTGTTAGTCAATCATACCATCAAGATTTCATTCATAGATAGAGGATCCATTGAAGGAGTAGCAAAATTCTTCTCCTCAAGCTGCATATCCACTAGGGTAGGCCGAAAATAATAATTTCTCAAAGGCGGTCTAGGATTGAAAATACCAATTACAGTAGCAAATTGTTGTTTGAGGTCATTAGGGTCAACCTCAGAATTAGTAGTAGAATGATCGAATTCTCCTATAGTGTTAATGTTTCTAGAAGAAGATTGAGAAATTCAACCTTAGGATATTTTTCTCTGGGAGTTCTCATTTGTCCTAATTTAGACAGCGTGGGCAACTTGGGCTAAGTTGCCCGTACAATCTGGTCGTCCATCCTTAAACGACGGATGACCCATTTATTTTAATTTTTTTAAAAAAAAACTAGCCATCTGCCATACTGTGTAGCAAACAATTATTTTATTCAAAATGCCCCCGCATGCCCGTCCGCTACACTTTTTGACCCTGACATTTGTCAACCAAAACATCGTCCGCTACACACTGTAGCGGATGACTTTTAGCCTGACAAATGTCACATCTATCCCCTCTCTTTCCCCCACATTGTTTGGCGGACGGTGGGTGTAACATCCCGAAATTTTCCGGAACGTTAACGCTCAATCGATCAGTTCATTAAGACAGTAATATCCTCTACCTCAAAATACCACAACTGTCAAAGCAACTAAACCATAAAATTTTAAATGTTAGTAGACCATTTGAAGTATCAAACTAGGTTTTAAAAATTTAAACAATAATGTTTGCCCACGCAGGGGTTCTAATGATGAATACCAAAATCTAATTCCTTCGCTTTTGCTTCCTCGGCTCTAATCCCTATTCAGGTAACCTACTGCTGGCTGTCACCTGCAGAAAGGAAGTCAAAGGGGAGTGAGCTTTTGAGAGCCCAGTAAGGTCGCACAAAGATTTAAAATAACAAAACGATTCAGACGATTTTTCATATAAAACTTTTGAAGAGTATTTTCAATGAAATACAGCAGTTAGATAAAGATGAACAGAACGAACGATTTTACATTCAAGTCCAATAACAACTTTTTGAGGGATTTTTGCTTTCGATGAAATCACTACAATACGATATAAACACAGAGATGAGTATTCAACTCAATCCCTTAAACAATAGTCATTTGAAAACACTTCGGATATAATAAAGCATGAATGGATAATATTCAAAACAGTTTAAGTGTAATAAAACATAAATAGGAAACGTTGAACATGAGCAGTACAGAAGCAAAGCCACCCCGGCAGTGCTCGATCGCTTTACATATGCATATGTACACTGACTAGTCCATTTAGGTACTAGTTAAACCCATCCAACAGACCATCCTTATAACGCCAACAATACAGACCATCCTTATGGCTCCCAAGTTACTAACTCATGTCAACATTGAGAAACAATAAATAGAATTCAAAACATTTTATAATAATTGAATCGATAAAACAGATGAGAATAAATAAATTACGAATTCCAAATGATCGCTTAAGGTTCAAGTTAGGCTTTCATGGACAGGTTTAAAACATCTTTTATATCAGCATAAAATCGAATCAATTTAGTTTGGAAAACTGTTCTATAAGCATTTGAAAACAGAATGTCGAAATAGGGTTCGGATAGAAATCCTTACCTCGGTCCAAGCTAAGCAACGCTACCAAACCTCGATCAATAATCTCTGAATGAACCTAGATTGACAATTTATTTGTTAGAACATAATCTATGTCTAATATACTATAACCTAATATCCACTACCCAAACGATGCTCACTTCTAACTCCGAAATCGCTCCACTCAAAGCGCGCCTCGCACGTGGCTAACCTAACCGAAAATCCTATACACTCCTTAACGTGTACCGACACTTAAAACATATATAATTAACTCTAAAACACTTTTATGGCTTAAATAATTAATAAAAGTCAAAATATGCATTTTTCTGAATTTTTCAATATTTTCGAATTAAAATAATTTCTTTAAATACAATAAAACCCATAAATTGTCAAAATTACTTCCAGCTGGAAAATAAGTCCCATAATTTTTATACAACCTTTAAAATATGTATAAAAATTATATAAATTTAAATCAGAAATTATAAAGCATTAAAACTATTTTTAAATTATTCATTTTGCTAAAAATAATGCGATACGAAAACTATAGCATATCAACTCCAAAAATTATTAAATTTGAACTGAGTCTTATGTATACCATAAAGACATTACTGTAATTTTTCCCAAAACATTTTCAGGGTTTAAAGGCTTCAAACGAATTTTCCAATTCTGAAATTACAGAAAATACTAAAAGTACATATGATTTCAGAAAATTATAAAATTTTGCCACATATTCTAATATGGCCTAGCGTATCATACTGTAAAGTTTCACATGTTAACGATAATCGTGCGCTATTTGTCACACATGTTAAACTTAACGCTAACCCAAATTAGCCGCTTTGTACTTCTCTTCTTTTTCCCTTCTGTTCACAGTCCAAACCCCAACACTCGGTTCACAGATATCCCTTCATTCTCTTACACACTCACTATCAACCACACACACATACACGTTCACACATTACACTACAGTGCACACCCCTAATTCCACTCTCTTTATATATTATATATTTAAACACACACACACAAACACACAATGCACTCAGCTGCCCCCTTGGCAGCCTTACACACACACCCCCCACAATATTTCAATACACAGAAAAATACCTCCCACGCCCACTGCCTCACGCAATGGGTCTTCTTCCTCTCTTCATTCTATTTTTCTTTCCCTTGTTTTGTTCCACTCACTCACACCCATGCATTACACACACACACACACACACACACACACACTCATAGCACACCCCTGTACCCACACACATTTCCTTTCCATCCACAACACCTCAGATTATGCACTACAACTTCTAAAATATTGTACTACACAGCCACTGCCTCATGGCAGTGACTCCTTCTTGCAACCGTAACCCCTTTTCTCCCTCAACCCACACACATGCGCACACTACCGCAGCCATCACCCACGGCTACACCAAACATACACATGCCTACGGCTGAAGTTTTCAGCCTTCCCTTCATTTTATACATCCACACAGCACTTATGTACATGCAAAATATACCCACTCATTCACATATGATGCCCACACACTACACACTAAACTCTAAAACCCACAACATATACTCACAAACACCACAACACACATTTATTTTCATATATTGTGCACCTACACTCACAACACACATAAGACATCTCACTACACATTACACTACACCCACATGCATCAACCCGTACACCGCCGCGCACCATCGGACCATGGCTGGTCCGGTTCAGCCACTCTCTAATTAAATATGGCAGCCACCATGGCTGCCCTTAATCCCCTCACAAGTAACCCACACATAAGGTACACACACATTTGTTCCCACTATCACCTATGCTGCCTCATGGCAGTCTCCCCTTCCCTTGCAAACCCACATTACACACACGTAAACACACACAAAACGCATGGGTATACTTCTTAACGGCAGTCCCCTTTTCCATGGCTGCGTTGCAGCCCCTCACTCACAGAAACCGCACAGTTTCGTGCACTAACTCACACACAAAACTCCCACCTGTATACCCACAGTTCAAGCACAAAGAAACCCATATACACTGCTGAGCACAGCCCTCACACGGCTGTCCTCATGGCAGCCCGCTCTCCCCACATTCTTACATACAAAAAAAACTATCATTTACCCATGAAAAACACCACAACACCTCACACACACGCTGCCATTACGGCAGTCTATTCTCACGCGCAATACACCCATAACATCCTGCAAACATGCTGTCATATGGCAGCTTCTCCTTCACCCAACCACACCCCGGGACACACACATTTAATCACACAAACACTCATCCGTATGCTGCCCTACGGCAGCCCTTTCCCTGGCAACCATCCCTCCACGGCCTCACCAAACACACACCCACACGGCTGAAATTTTCAACCTTTCCTTCTGTTCATGCACACAGAAAACCCACATGATCTCTCACTCAAACAAACATGGGAATATATCTTCCCTTTCTAGACTCTCAACACTCACGGCTTAACCCAAACTCCTACAGCCTTCACCCAATTAATCACGCGTAATAAGCATATATGTATATAACATGTATGCATTGAATATCAAAGCGAGTAAATCTTACCGGAAAAACCAAAACCTTCGCCGGAAAGATCTGCTTCCCTCTCCCCCACTCTCTTTCCCTCGTGGCCTTTCTACCGAGCTTCAAGAAAGGAATGGGAAATATAGGGCCGGCTACTCTTACATACGTATATATATAACCCTAACAGAAAAGGAAAAAAAAAACTACCAAGAACCCCCTTCAATTTTCTTTTATTAGTTATTTTAAATTTACCCAAAACGTTTTATTATTATGAAAAGGCCCGCAAAATTAATTTACAATAGATTAATGCACTAAAAGAAAATTTTAATTGGTATGACATAATCCCGCTACGCTAGTTGTCGCTCAGAGTTACCGGTAGAATTTTGTCACGCTGATCCTCATTAAAGATCTAAATAAGTATTTCTTATAACTACTATAATTAAATCACAAGTTAATTATAGTTTCTAAACATTATCGCTAAAGATAACAATATTTGATGCTCACCGATTCGTCACTAAAACTCGCTAATCAGTATACCGATGCTAAAAAATAAATCGCCGCTAAAGGTTTTTGATTAATCAGTAAAAAATTATTTTAGGGTTCGGGGTGTTACAGTGGGGCAGATATACCAATAAATGCCTTAATTCTCAGCTCTTCTTCCTTCTTCAATCTCTTGAGCTCCACTTGCCTCAATTTTCAGCTCCCTTCAAGTTCCAAGCTTCAAGTAACCAAGGTTCAAGTAACCAAGCTTCAATCAAGTAATGTAAGTTTGTAATCTCAAAGCTTATGGGTAGAATGGTAAAGTTTCTTTTGGATGTTTATATATACATATATATATATATTGAAATTATGTTTGTTGTATTTAGTATGCTAGATCAGTCTATTCATCAAAGGTTTTTTAATTTATTATATTCAAGAAATTATATTTTTGTAATTTATTTTCATACATAAAAAATGTTACAATTTGATACTTAAACGTCATTTTTTTGAGATTATGTTTGTTGTATTTAGCCTGCTAAATTAGTCTATTCAGCAAAGTAATTTTAATTCGTTATGTTCAAGAAATTATATTTTTATAATTAATTTTTTATGCCTAAAAAATGTTACAATTTGATACTTAAACCACTACAAGAAAAGGGACTTTTAGCAATGGGTAATTCCGTCGCTAAAAGTCATAATCCCATCGCTAAAGACTTTTAGCGACGGACAACCCGTCGATAAAAGTCTGTTACCTACAACCCCGTTGCTAAAAGTTTTACGACGAAATTTTAAAATTCGTCGCCTAAAGTCGACCTTAAGCGACGGACGTACAAATACAATTAGCGACGAAATATCCATCGCTAATTGTATTTTTCGTATTTTAATTTATTTTTTTCAAAAATAATTTATTACATAAAATATTTAGCGATGGAACAATTCATTGTTAAAAGTTTTGACGATAGACTTTTAGCGACAGATTATCCGTAGCTAAAAGTCAAGTATTTAGCGACAGATATTCCGTCCCTAAAAGTCTGTTGCTTAAATTCATTTATTCAAGTGAGACTTTTTAGCGATTGAAGAAAATTCGTTGTTAAAAGTCAAACTAATTTTAAAAATAATTTTTATTTTTTTAATACTCAAACCTGTAATTACAAATTCTCAACATTCTTAATCCAGCAAATAGTTGTTGATTCATCAGCAATTATTGAACTCTGAAACAGACACAACAGATAGGTAAAAAGAATGAATTATGTACTAATCGAAAAATAAAATGAATACAAAGTTCAGGAGGGCACGGGAGTAGGGTACAATAGAGCAGGAGAGGGGAGGGGTGTACAAGTCAGGGGGAAGGGGGAGGGATGGGAGAGGGATACAAACAGCTAGGAGGCCGGGGAAGGGCTGATCAAAGGTTGGCGAGTCTCGAATCTGGATCCTACTGATAGTCCTCATCGATGGGGGCACTGTGATTCGGATCCGGCTTGGCATGTCCAACAGCAATGCCCCGCATGTAAAGGCACAGATACATTAATCTCGATATCAATCGTATAAAGTGTTTACTCAATGTATATAGTGGATGTACCTGATTATTCATCGTGATCATCTTGTACACCTCCGTAACAATGTGATGGATCTCGTCCTCTTATAATGATGGTTGCCCCACGATCGGTGTCTGCGTCTGTGGAAGGGCAGCGAGGGGTAGGGGACACTCTTATCAAGACATGTACAATCTTACCGGGGAGGCCGTGTATGCGGCCTTTCGGCCTATTGACGACCCCCGATGTATCCAACCATCGCTTCAATCTCCAGTACTCGTGCCCCGAACTCGTGGACGTTGATGGCTGTTTGGACTGCTACCTAGACCCTCTAATTTGTTTGTATGAGGCCTGCAAAATAGTGATTTGACATTCAAAACATTAAGGCGACAAACATCGAATACAAAGGCAAAAATTTAACAAACTAAACAAATTAATTTGTAACTTACATCGATTTGTTAGGAAATATCTGAAACAAAGTCCCCCCGCCTGGTGTTGATTATCCTTATCCTTCTTCCTCATGTGCATCTCAGTGTTCCTCAGAGCATGGACCTTATCCGATGCCAAGTTCGGGTGCTTAATCGTATTCTTGTGTTGGAGGATGTCGTGAGCCACCTACCCCCCGGTGTGTGTGGGATTTTTGTCCTGTCGGTTCTCGCTCGCACTCTTACTCTTGGCCTCCCAGGATGTATCAACTATCCACTTATCGACCATGTTTCCCCATATGGCTGGAGATATCCGATGAGGGGGAAATTTCTTCCACTCCTCTATCAGGGCACCTCGGGCGTCATCTTCCTCGCTCGCTCCCATGCGTCGTGCAGCCATCACCGATAATTTTTACCAATGTAGGCAAAAAAAGCCTGTCGCCCCAACAGATGCTACTCAAGCAATTCAAACTCAAACCCAAACCCCTCTTACAAGGCACCCAATTACACAATCAATACGATTAATTTAAAATGACATTCTAATTAAACAAATAATGATTGACACAAATGGCTAAAAGCCATACCAGCCACTCCTCCCATAAGGACTCGCTCGTCGCGGCATCCCAGTCCTTCCAATATATCCGTGGCTCGAAGAATCAGCCATTCACAAGGACACCAATCTTCGTCTTCACCGGGGGTCTCCGGGATCTTGATAAAGAAACAACCATCGAATACATTAAATAAGTGGACATTAATAAATATCAGAATTGAAGATTTTAAGTACTACATTATGTAATTTTTTTTACTTACCAGCCCTCTTGGGTGACAGTAACTCTCTGTTTAAATAAAAAAGACATCAGTATGCTTAAAATAGCATTTAAAAATATTTTGGGACTTTTTTGGTGCTGAAAACCCTCGGGGGTATTTTGGTAATTTGCCACCTAAGAAAGGTATTTTGCATAAATTTACATGTGGGAAGCTTATTTCAGTGATTCTACTTACGGGAAGGCCGTTTGGATGATTTAAGTTTGAGAGGGGCTTTTTGCTAATTTTACACTTCAGGGGCATTTTGGTAATTTTGTATATGCGGTGAGGGAGGTTCATCTTGGGAGTATATGTGAGTTTGTATTAAGTTATAATATTGTGTTGTAGATTATGTTCTGATGATTTGATCATTCCATTTAACCAGTTAAGATAAATTAGTTACGGATCAAGATAAGGGGTTTTGTCCGAACCTCAAGCCATCAATTTGCTTCCGAAATTATTCTTTTGTTACTTATGACCGTTGTTAAAGTCTAAATATGCATTGATATTGATATGTTATTTCCAAGAAAACCCTGGTGTTAAACTTGATTCAATTATTGAACTCCTGTTAGTGCTTACCTTTTGTTACATATTGAGCATTGATCTGTGTGATGATTATGTGATATATGTCTTCTGTATACTGACATGAGAATCTTTTCTGTTCTGAGGAGAGCGTTATAAGGCTGATTTGAATCTTGTGTGAAATGCAAGCTAGTACCTAAATGGATTAGTATTCTGGTACATCATGCATGTGTACATTTTCTGAGCCTTGCCTGTGTGGCACCGCTACCACCCATGACCAGTATCTTCAGAATTTATGTGCATTATGTTTGCATTCATCACTTCAATAATGTCTAAGAACAATTGTCTGAATATCTTATCAAAAGGGACTGAGTGAAATGCTTCCATGTTCTTGTCAGACTGGCGTAACTGTTTGAAATCTCTTAATTGTTTGCCTTTGAATTGTGGTAAGTCCCTCCGAGATTGCTTTGTGTACGAGCTTAATGAGCTCTCAAAAGCTCACCCTTCGTTTGACTCCTTTCTGCAGGGGACGATCAGCTGTTGCATGTTCAGGAATGGGTTAGAGTCGATGTGAGATTTCGATGAGCCGATCACTATTGGGTAATGTGACCCCTACAGGTTATATATATATATATATATACATATACATCTTTGTATACATATATGTATATATACATATACATATATGTATATATATAGGTATATATGTATGTATATATATATGTATATATATATACATATATATATACATATACATGTACATGTATATATATATGTATATATGCATACATATATACATATATATATATATATACATATATATTTATACATATATATATATATATATATATATATATATATATATATATATATATATATATATATATATATATATGCAATTGGTATCCAACTATTAAGGTTAGATGTAAATGCAATTTATGTTATAAAGAAGCATGCACTAAATGCATAAAACAAAAATACAATATAAATATTACCAAGTCTACGAACTCTTCTAAACATACCACAAGTGAAAACACCTATTATGACAAAAATGTTAATAGAAGATTAGAATGTTTAGAACAAAAAGTTATACAATTAGAAGATACCATGTCAACTTTAAAAGAAAACTATACCGAAACCTTATCTTAGGAGAAAACAATAAATAATTAATACAAGATTTTAACATAGAAAAATTTTGTACTAAGACAAGATTTAATAATCTTATAACCACAAGAATCCAAATAAAACACCATAATAAACTTGTAGAAACAAATGCAATTATAGACACTGGATGCACAATTACCGTAATAGACCCTACACTAGTCAATCCTAATTACATTAAAACTCTAGACAAACCCATAACAGGATTAGGATTTTCTAATACTCATATTCAATACTCTCAATATATTACAAACGTATTTATTACCTTTTTAACACACTGTAATAAGCAATCAAAATATCTTCTAAAACAGGCATTTTGTACACCCGTGTTACATGATGAAGGCAAAATTATCTTAGGCAAAATTTTTTTATTAGCAAACGATAATACCCTAACAATTTCTAAAGACGTTCGAGTTCAAACAATAGCGTTATACCCACAGAAAGTTTATGGTATCGAAACACTTTAGGAAGAATGTTAGTTCACTTTACGAATTATATTGAAGTGAATAATAACCCAGACATTCAAGAAAACGAAACAGATAAATAATTTTAATATTCTTAAAAACATTGATATAAAAATAGGGCCGGCTACTCTTACATACGTATATATATAACCCTAACAGAAAAGGAAAAAAAAAACTACCAAGAACCCCCTTCAATTTTCTTTTATTAGTTATTTTAAATTTACCCAAAACGTTTTATTATTATGAAAAGGCCCGCAAAATTAATTTACAATAGATTAATGCACTAAAAGAAAATTTTAATTGGTATGACATAATCCCGCTACGCTAGTTGTCGCTCAGAGTTACCGGTAGAATTTTGTCACGCTGATCCTCATTAAAGATCTAAATAAGTATTTCTTATAACTACTATAATTAAATCACAAGTTAATTATAGTTTCTAAACATTATCGCTAAAGATAACAATATTTGATGCTCACCGATTCGTCACTAAAACTCGCTAATCAGTATACCGATGCTAAAAAATAAATCGCCGCTAAAGGTTTTTGATTAATCAGTAAAAAATTATTTTAGGGTTCGGGGTGTTACAGTGGGGCAGATATACCAATAAATGCCTTAATTCTCAGCTCTTCTTCCTTCTTCAATCTCTTGAGCTCCACTTGCCTCAATTTTCAGCTCCCTTCAAGTTCCAAGCTTCAAGTAACCAAGGTTCAAGTAACCAAGCTTCAATCAAGTAATGTAAGTTTGTAATCTCAAAGCTTATGGGTAGAATGGTAAAGTTTCTTTTGGATGTTTATATATACATATATATATATATTGAAATTATGTTTGTTGTATTTAGTATGCTAGATCAGTCTATTCATCAAAGGTTTTTTAATTTATTATATTCAAGAAATTATATTTTTGTAATTTATTTTCATACATAAAAAATGTTACAATTTGATACTTAAACGTCATTTTTTTGAGATTATGTTTGTTGTATTTAGCCTGCTAAATTAGTCTATTCAGCAAAGTAATTTTAATTCGTTATGTTCAAGAAATTATATTTTTATAATTAATTTTTTATGCCTAAAAAATGTTACAATTTGATACTTAAACCACTACAAGAAAAGGGACTTTTAGCAATGGGTAATTCCGTCGCTAAAAGTCATAATCCCATCGCTAAAGACTTTTAGCGACGGACAACCCGTCGATAAAAGTCTGTTACCTACAACCCCGTTGCTAAAAGTTTTACGACGGAATTTTAAAATTCGTCGCCTAAAGTCGACCTTAAGCGACGGACGTACAAATACAATTAGCGACGAAATATCCATCGCTAATTGTATTTTTCGTATTTTAATTTATTTTTTTCAAAAATAATTTATTACATAAAATATTTAGCGATGGAACAATTCATTGTTAAAAGTTTTGACGATAGACTTTTAGCGACAGATTATCCGTAGCTAAAAGTCAAGTATTTAGCGACAGATATTCCGTCCCTAAAAGTCTGTTGCTTAAATTCATTTATTCAAGTGAGACTTTTTAGCGATTGAAGAAAATTCGTTGTTAAAAGTCAAACTAATTTTAAAAATAATTTTTATTTTTTTAATACTCAAACCTGTAATTACAAATTCTCAACATTCTTAATCCAGCAAATAGTTGTTGATTCATCAGCAATTATTGAACTCTGAAACAGACACAACAGATAGGTAAAAAGAATGAATTATGTACTAATCGAAAAATAAAATGAATACAAAGTTCAGGAGGGCACGGGAGTAGGGTACAATAGAGCAGGAGAGGGGAGGGGTGTACAAGTCAGGGGGAAGGGGGAGGGATGGGAGAGGGATACAAACAGCTAGGAGGCCGGGGAAGGGCTGATCAAAGGTTGGCGAGTCTCGAATCTGGATCCTACTGATAGTCCTCATCGATGGGGGCACTGTGATTCGGATCCGGCTTGGCATGTCCAACAGCAATGCCCCGCATGTAAAGGCACAGATACATTAATCTCGATATCAATCGTATAAAGTGTTTACTCAATGTATATAGTGGATGTACCTGATTATTCATCGTGATCATCTTGTACACCTCCGTAACAATGTGATGGATCTCGTCCTCTTATAATGATGGTTGCCCCACGATCGGTGTCTGCGTCTGTGGAAGGGCAGCGAGGGGTAGGGGACACTCTTATCAAGACATGTACAATCTTACCGGGGAGGCCGTGTATGCGGCCTTTCGGCCTATTGACGACCCCCGATGTATCCAACCATCGCTTCAATCTCCAGTACTCGTGCCCCGAACTCGTGGACGTTGATGGCTGTTTGGACTGCTACCTAGACCCTCTAATTTGTTTGTATGAGGCCTGCAAAATAGTGATTTGACATTCAAAACATTAAGGCGACAAACATCGAATACAAAGGCAAAAATTTAACAAACTAAACAAATTAATTTGTAACTTACATCGATTTGTTAGGAAATATCTGAAACAAAGTCCCCCCGCCTGGTGTTGATTATCCTTATCCTTCTTCCTCATGTGCATCTCAGTGTTCCTCAGAGCATGGACCTTATCCGATGCCAAGTTCGGGTGCTTAATCGTATTCTTGTGTTGGAGGATGTCGTGAGCCACCTACCCCCCGGTGTGTGTGGGATTTTTGTCCTGTCGGTTCTCGCTCGCACTCTTACTCTTGGCCTCCCAGGATGTATCAACTATCCACTTATCGACCATGTTTCCCCATATGGCTGGAGATATCCGATGAGGGGGAAATTTCTTCCACTCCTCTATCAGGGCACCTCGGGCGTCATCTTCCTCGCTCGCTCCCATGCGTCGTGCAGCCATCACCGATAATTTTTACCAATGTAGGCAAAAAAAGCCTGTCGCCCCAACAGATGCTACTCAAGCAATTCAAACTCAAACCCAAACCCCTCTTACAAGGCACCCAATTACACAATCAATACGATTAATTTAAAATGACATTCTAATTAAACAAATAATGATTGACACAAATGGCTAAAAGCCATACCAGCCACTCCTCCCATAAGGACTCGCTCGTCGCGGCATCCCAGTCCTTCCAATATATCCGTGGCTCGAAGAATCAGCCATTCACAAGGACACCAATCTTCGTCTTCACCGGGGGTCTCCGGGATCTTGATAAAGAAACAACCATCGAATACATTAAATAAGTGGACATTAATAAATATCAGAATTGAAGATTTTAAGTACTACATTATGTAATTTTTTTTACTTACCAGCCCTCTTGGGTGACAGTAACTCTCTGTTTAAATAAAAAAGACATCAGTATGCTTAAAATAGCATTTAAAAATATTTTGGGACTTTTTTGGTGCTGAAAACCCTCGGGGGTATTTTGGTAATTTGCCACCTAAGAAAGGTATTTTGCATAAATTTACATGTGGGAAGCTTATTTCAGTGATTCTACTTACGGGAAGGCCGTTTGGATGATTTAAGTTTGAGAGGGGCTTTTTGCTAATTTTACACTTCAGGGGCATTTTGGTAATTTTGCATATGCGGTGAGGGAGGTTCATCTTGGGAGTATATGTGAGTTTGTATTAAGTTATAATATTGTGTTGTAGATTATGTTCTGATGATTTGATCATTCCATTTAACCAGTTAAGATAAATTAGTTACGGATCAAGATAAGGGGTTTTGTCCGAACCTCAAACCATCAATTTGCTTCCGAAATTATTCTTTTGTTACTTATGACCGTTGTTAAAGTCTAAATATGCATTGATATTGATATGTTATTTCCAAGAAAACCCTGGTGTTAAACTTGATTCAATTATTGAACTCCTGTTAGTGCTTACCTTTTGTTACATATTGAGCATTGATCTGTGTGATGATTATGTGATATATGTCTTCTGTATACTGACATGAGAATCTTTTCTGTTCTGAGGAGAGCGTTATAAGGCTGATTTGAATCTTGTGTGAAATGCAAGCTAGTACCTAAATGGATTAGTATTCTGGTACATCATGCATGTGTACATTTTCTGAGCCTTGCCTGTGTGGCACCGCTACCACCCATGACCAGTATCTTCAGAATTTATGTGCATTATGTTTGCATTCATCACTTCAATAATGTCTAAGAACAATTGTCTGAATATCTTATCAAAAGGGACTGAGTGAAATGCTTCCATGTTCTTGTCAGACTGGCGTAACTGTTTGAAATCTCTTAATTGTTTGCCTTTGAATTGTGGTAAGTCCCTCCGAGATTGCTTTGTGTACGAGCTTAATGAGCTCTCAAAAGCTCACCCTTCGTTTGACTCCTTTCTGCAGGGGACGATCAGCTGTTGCATGTTCAGGAATGGGTTAGAGTCGATGTGAGATTTCAATGAGCCGATCACTATTGGGTAATGTGACCCCTACAGGTTATATATATATATATATATATGTATATATACATATACATATATGTATATATACATATACATATATGTATATATATAGGTATATATGTATGTATATATATATGTATATATATATACATATATATATACATATACATGTACATGTATATATATATATATATGTATATATACATATATACATATATACATATATATATATATATATATATATATATATATATATATATATATGCAATTGGTATCCAACTATTAAGGTTAGATGTAAATGCAATTTATGTTATAAAGAAGCATGCACTAAATGCATAAAACAAAAATACAATATAAATATTACCAAGTCTACGAACTCTTCTAAACATACCACAAGTGAAAACACCTATTATGACAAAAATGTTAATAGAAGATTAGAATGTTTAGAACAAAAAGTTATACAATTAGAAGATACCATGTCAACTTTAAAAGAAAACTATACCGAAACCTTATCTTAGGAGAAAACAATAAATAATTAATACAAGATTTTAACATAGAAAAATTTTGTACTAAGACAAGATTTAATAATCTTATAACCACAAGAATCCAAATAAAACACCATAATAAACTTGTAGAAACAAATGCAATTATAGACACTGGATGCACAATTACCGTAATAGACCCTACACTAGTCAATCCTAATTACATTAAAACTCTAGACAAACCCATAACAGGATTAGGATTTTCTAATACTCATATTCAATACTCTCAATATATTACAAACGTATTTATTACCTTTTTAACACACTGTAATAAGCAATCAAAATATCTTCTAAAACAGGCATTTTGTACACCCGTGTTACATGATGAAGGCAAAATTATCTTAGGCAAATTTTTTTTATTAGCAAACGATAATACCCTAACAATTTCTAAAGACGTTCGAGTTCAAACAATAGCGTTATACCCACAGAAAGTTTATGGTATCGAAACACTTTAGGAAGAATGTTAGTTCACTTTACGAATTATATTGAAGTGAATAATAACCCAGACATTCAAGAAAACGAAACAGATAAATAATTTTAATATTCTTAAAAACATTGATATAAAAATCTTAAACTAAACCATAGGTACTATGCAAATAGGAAAATGAATAAGCCTTAAACAATTACAAGACTTTATACAATTTACAGAACAAGAAGATAGTCTAGACATATTTAATCAACCTGAATGCAATATACATTTGACAAAATAAATAAACATAATGGAAAGCTTAAAAGATTTAGACATAAGCAGAATGCCTTCCCATAAGTCACTTAGCATAGAAATATCAGATCCTGTAATAAATTACAAAATAGAATTAGACAACAAAATTAAGAAAGTCTTAGAAGATATCAAAAGATAAGACAAGAAGAAATAACATTAGAAAAAGAAAATAAATATCTAATTGAAGAAATGGACAATATATTAGAAAATATAGATCACTTAGAAGATACAATGTCAATAGACACAGATGAAGTTAATAGAATAGAAGAAAGTTTACATGAAGAATATTTATATATATATATATATATATATATATATGTATATACATATATAGATATGTATGTATGTATACCCAAGGGCTCACTAGGGGTCCCTCTTTGCACGAACACATCGACACGGTCAATGTCAATTCTTTTCAACGCATCGAATCGGTCAAAGTGCGCACGCTCATGTCACGTGCGTTTCTTGCTTCGCACGCCTTAATCACCAATTATTTCACATTAGCATGACTCACGGTACCACGTTCATCGCGCCGCGACCACCCGAGCACCTTTTTGCCAAAAACATCAACCGATGGCGCAACCGGAACGGCGGGGTCAAGGGGCAAAGGCCTTGGCCTTCCCCCCGATTATTCACTTTTCGCGCAAAGTCCCTTTCGCACTTTGTTCGCTCCGTACACTCTTTATGTGACTTTGGCACCTTTTTCATCACATGGGTACGATTCACGTCGACGCGCTCGTCATAATGCAACTTCTGGATTCGTCATTGCCCATCGAAACACCTATCGTCGATGTGCCCGAAGTTCACTAAGAAGGGGGAGTGGCCTTGGCCACCCCCTAGGGTCAGCCTTGGCCTCCCTAGGGGTGGTGGCTTTGGCCTTCTCCCAATTTTTGGCCTATGGCCTCCTCTCCCGCGCGCACTTGTTTTCTCAAATCTTTGAACCTCTGTGATGTTTACGGACGTTCGTACATCAACCTCGTGACGTTCGTCGTGCAGCAACCTCGTGACGTTCGTCATGCAGCAACCTTGCGACGTCCGTCATGTCGTGCATTAACCTCGCGACATACGTCGTGCATCAACCTCGTGACATCCGTCGTCTATCAACCGCGTGACGTCCGTTGTGCATCAACTTCGCGACGTCCGTCATGCATCAACCTCACCATTTATGTCGTGCATTAACCTTGCGACGTATGTCGTGCATCAACCTCGCGACGTCCGCCGTCTATCAACCTCGTGACATCCGTCGCCATCAACCTCGTGACGTCTGTCGTGCATCAACCTCACGACGTCCGTTGTGCATCAACCTCGCGCCATCCGCCGTCTTATCAATCTCGCGACATCCGTCACCATCAATCCCGTGACGTTTGTCGCGCATCAACCTCGCGACGTCCGTTGTGCATCAACCTCGCGACGTCCATCGTCTATCAACCTCGAGACGTTCGCCGTGCATCAACCTCACGACGTCCCTCGTGCATCAACCTCGCCACGTCCATCTTGCATCAACCTCGTGACGTCCGTCTTCCGTGACCGCATACCGTTCCCACGATGCCCATCACCCAAAGTTGCACACTACCACTAAATGACCCATCATCGACGACTGCATACCATCACTCCCGACTTTGTCATTACTACATGTTGCATTCATCATCTTGTTATGACAGGTACACTCAGCTCACATCCCATCTTTGGGACACCCGACGCGTGCCCGTGTGCCGTCTCCGCGACGTTCGTCGCCGCGCCCGTGCGCCATTCTTATAATGCATGCCCCTGGCACCAAGTATATCCTTGTGACGTTCGTCGCCTGTGCCCTTGCACCATGCTCATGATGCGTGCCCCTGGCACCAAGAATATGCTCCGCGACGTTTGTCGCCGCGCCCATGCGCCACTTCCATAACATGTGCCCCGACACCAAGTATATCTTCGCGACGTTCGTCGCCGCGCCCGTACGCCACTTTCATAACATGTGCCCAGGCACCAAGTATATGCCCGCGATGTTTGTCGCTTACGCCCTTGCGCCATTCTCATGATGCGTGCCCCCGGCACCAAGTATATCTCCACGACGTTTGTCGCTACGCCCGTACGCCACTTCCATAACATGTGCCCTGACACCAAGTATATCCCCACGACGTTCGTCGCCGTGCCTGCGCCACTTCCATAACATGTGCCCCGGCACCAAGTATATCTCCGTGACGTTCGTCGCCGTGCCCATGTGCCACAATCATGTTACATGCTTTCGGGGGGGCTCCGTTCATAGTGCTCTAGCACGAGGACCCCTCGCAGTGAGATGAACTCACAACCTTATAGTCATAGCAGCCACGGGATGGGCTCACAACCTTAAAGCCATCACAGGCTCAATCAAACTGTGGGATGGACTCACAACCTTAAAGCCATCGCCGACCCAATCAAACTGCGAGATGGGCTTAAAGCCATCGCCGGACAATCAAAATGCGGGATGGGCTCACAACCTTAAAGCCATCGCCGGCTCAATCAAACTGCGGGATGGGCTCACAACCTTAAAGCCATCTAGGCTTAATCAAACTGCGGGATAGACTCACAACCTTATAGTCATCGCCGCCGCAGGATGGCTCACAACCTTAAAGCCATCGCCGACTCAATCAAACTGTGGGATGGGCTTAAAGCCATCGCTGGCTCAATCAAACTATGGGATGGACTCACAACCTTATAGTCATTGCCGCCATGGGATGGGCTCACAACCTCAAAGCCATTGTCGTCTTCATTCTGGGGGGTTCCGCTCGTAGTGCTCCGGTACGAGGACCCCTCGCAGAGGGATAGGCTCGTTACCATTGAGCTATCACCATCTTCATTCCAGGGAACTCTTCAACTCCCCTCTCGCCAGGTAGACGGCTCCTCCAGGATGCTACTTCTGCCCGCCAGGTAGACTGCTTCTCTGGGATGCTACCTCACCCGAGGGATAGGCGACTCCTCCGGGACACTATCTCCGCCAGGGTGTCTTCGTGACTGGCCTACGTGCTCCGGCACTAGGGGCTTGCGTCGGCAGCCCTATGGACTATGACCCCCGGGTTACTCCGAGACTGGAGTAGGTCTTCGGAGGGCATCGTGCCTAGTCCGCCTGGCAGTTGGGCGTCGGGTCTTCCCCACCACTGCCAGGCCTGTGGGACTCTGCAAGGGCTTGGATTGGAGGCTTGATCAAGGGGGTTCTCTGGCCACACCGACGCTGTGGGAGCCATTCTTTCCACACCGACGCTGTGGGAGCCATTCTTTCTAGACAAATAGAGTGACGCTGTGCGGGCAGGCTGGGTGAATATGCTATCTGACAGTCTGTGGAGCACCGGCACCCGTGGACCCCCCGGTGACGTGTCACTCCTGGGGAGCACCACGTGTTGATTAATGACATCATCATCTCAACCTCTATAAATAGAGGTCTTGAGAATTCATTTGGGAGGTTGGACATTTCCAGAACACTTTCACTTTCTTACTCTGGAATCCTAGAGAGAAAACATACATGACCCTGACTCTGGACATAAGCATCGGATTGTAACTGTCGTCGTGTATTCACCCTGTACCATCACCCTCGCAGCACTGTCACCCTTAGGCTCTGTCTGGGAAACCCTAGGTCTCTGCCCTTGCTATGTCTCACATCAACATACTTGGCGTCTGACTTGGACTGCATTCCTTATGGCACCTCCACGTCGACTGCGAACTCATTTTTCTTGGCATCATATACATATGTATATATGTATCTACATATATATGTAGATATATACATATATATATATGTATATATATATATCTACATATATATATATATATATATGTAGATACATGTATATACATACATGTATATGCATATATCATGTATATACATACATGTATATGCATATATACACACACACACACACACATATATATATATATATATATATATATATATGTGTGTGTGTGTGTGTGTGTGTGTGTGTGTGCGCGCACTAGCATTGGCAATTTGCCAACGTTATGCATATGTATATACACACACATCTATACATACATAATGCATATGCGCAATACTCACAAATTATAGATTATACACAAATAAAGCATTGGTTTGTGAACTTACGTGATTAATTGGACGATTTAAAGATTTCTTGGGAAGATTATGCATAGATCTAGTTGCTAGCGTCGCTGGGAACATAGGGAAGAAGAAAGAAGGAAGAAGACTTTCGAAATTAGAGGTTTGGGCTATTTAAATACACCGTCCGCTATATTATCTAGCAGACGGGCAAAAGTTGAATACAGATAAACTGCCTATACACACACACACATATATATATATATATATATATATATATATATATATATATATATATGTAGATGTATTATGCATGTGCTAGCGTTGGCAATTTCCCAACGTTATGCATATGTATATGCACACACATCTATACATACATAATGCATAATCAAGATCATGCACAATACTCACAAACTCCAGATTATATACAAATAAAGCATTGGTTTGTGAACTTACGTGATTAATTGGACAATTTAAGGATTTCTTGGAAAGATTATGCATAGATCTAGTTGCTAGCGCCGCTGGGTACATATGGAAGAAGAAAGAAGGAAGAAGACTTTTGAAATTAGGGGTTTGGGCTATTTAAATACACCGTCCGCTATATTATCGAGCAGACGGGCAAAAGTTGAATAAGGATAAACTGCCTATATATATACATATACACACACACACACACACACACACACACACATATATATATATATATATATATATATATATATGTAGATGATGTATTATGCATGTGCTAGCGTTGGCAATTTGCCAACATTATGCATATGTACATACACACACATCTATGCATACATAATGCATAATCAAGATCATGCGCAATACTCACAAACTCTAGATTATACACAAATAAAGCATTGGTTTGTGAACTTACGTGATTAATTGGATGATTTAAGGATTTCTTGGGAAGATTATGCATAGATCTAGTTGCTAGCGCCGCTGGGAACATAGGGAAGAAGAAAGAAGGAAGAAGACTTTCAAAATCAGGGGTTCGGGCTATTTAAATACACTGTCCGCTATATTATCTAGCAGACAGGCAAAAGTTGAATAAGGATAAACTGCCTATCCTTGTGCTCCATTATCTAGCGGACGACAAAAGGTTGGATAAAGACAATCTGTCCTACCGTCCACCAAACAGTGTAATGGACGGAGAAGGGACGATGTGACATTTGTCAGGCTAAAAGTCGTCCGCTATTCTGTGTAATAGACGACTTTTTGGCTGACAAATACCAGGGTCAAAAAGTTGTCCGCTACACAGTGTAGCGAACGAGCACCCGGGGGCATTTTAGACAAAATAACTGTCTGCTACATAGTGTAGTGGCGACCGGTTTTTTTTTTATAAAAAAAAAACTAGATCTGGGCAGTCCGTCCTTTAAGGATGGACGACCAGATCGCGCGAATAACTTAGCCCAAGTTGTCTGTGTAGTCAACGGATCAGCTCCATACACTGTGTGTATTTATTTATTCGTATACATTTACATGTAGGTTGATAAATATGTACATCATTATGTGTTGAGTGTGTGTGTGGCGGCTTTCTCAACATGCTCTAGCAAATCACCTTCAGCAACGTCGATCCATCTCATAGAGACCTTAATTGATCCAGATCTGACAGTTTGTGCACGTATTGTCTCTTTGTGTGTGATGAAGGTGGTTGTGAAGTTGTTGAAGTTTGAACGTGAGTGTTGAAGTTTGAACGTGAGACTTGAGTTCATAAGTTCCATTTTTGGACAAAGATTGATTTCAAATTGGAACAATTTGGTAATTGTTGCTTGATTTCAAGTGGGTTAAACATGGTACAAATTGTGGTGAATCTTGAGACTCTTCGTGGACTGGGTATCCTTTAAAGTTACAAAAGGTGGGATGTGACTGTAGTGAGTTAACTTATTATAAAAGGGATCTAGGATACTGTGTTAACTCAATTCTATAATGGAATTAAGAAATACGGTATGCTGATAAGCAACAAATGTAGAAAATTCATATGGTGTTGTAACAGAAGATATATTTTTGCTTAGGACTGCAACTTGGCCGAGTTAGACGGGCCCAAGGGTGAAATTATAACCATTTCACTCTAAAAAAACTCGTGTCTATATCCAACCCAGCCCATCTACGGGCCAAACAATATCTGCCGGTGTTTACCTCATGAAAATTATGGTGTGCATGGGCTAACCACATGTTGTCCATAATTACGAATTAATTTTGAGTATATCAATTAGCATCCAAATTAACTAATCAATCATGAGTTTTCGATAACTTAATTTTTAAGTACATCAATCGACCTCTAATAATTGATCATGATAATGAAAAAAATCATAATGAAGTTTCAAAATAGATTCCAATATAAGTATGAAAACAAAGTTTTTGGATAAAATGAAGGAAAAAGAAAAAGATAAGTTTTGAAACAATTTTAAGAAGTCTAATAATCATAGAAAAAGAAACAGATCAGAAGAAGTTCTCAAAGGTCTCTATACGCACATGGTTAAAGGATTTTAAAACTAAAGAAGAAACACATATTTTGTTTACATAAAAATATAAATAATTCTATATTATATACAAAGGCTAGATGGACTGAGTTTTCTACGAGATGGACGGGCCTTTGAAAATCTTTACTCATGCCTGACCCATGTTTTTGACAAACTCAAAATTTTGTACTCATGTCTAATACGATATCTATAAAAGTAAATCTATATCTATATTGCTTCGGACTGACATGAGTTTCCAACCCAAATTGCATCCTATATCTGTTACAACTTTATAAAATTCTCTTTATGACATGTAATATTTGAAAATCGATAGAGTGCCATTTTTTATTCCTTAATAATAACTTTAGGGATATTTTAAAAACAAATATTCAAGTAATCAACCGGGTTTCACAAATTGATTCTTATATCTGTTACAACTTTTTAAAATTCTCTAACGGGTAATATTAGACAATCGATAAAGTGCCTGTTTTTATTCCTTAATAAATAATTTCAGGTATATTTAAAAAACAAATAATCAAGCAATCAAAGGTTTAAAAATAGTCGTCTTGGATTACTGCCCAAGCCATAGCAGAAAAGAACTTTCAGCTGAAAACACACACAAAGCACACACAGAGACAGACGGTAAAGCCTTCACAGCTCACTCGAATTATCAAATTGATCTCTCTCTCTCCCCAATGTCGGTAAGTTCTCTTTTCATTTCCCTATATTTCTTTAACGTATTAATCTGTACAAATCTTTCAATGTTGTTACATCAGAAACCCTAGAATTTTTTTTCGAACGAGTGTACTTCAGATCAGACTGGAGGTACTAATTTTAGGGGGTGTTTAATTTACAGATCTTTGAGTACAATGGAAGTGCCCTGGTCGCGATGGTCGGCAAGAACTGCTTCGCCATCGCCAGCGACCGGCGACTCGGCGTCCAGCTGCAGACCGTCGCCACCGACTTCCAGCGAATCTTCAAGATCCACGACAAACTCTTTGTCGGCCTCGCGGGCCTCGCTACCGACGCTCAAACACTGTGAGTTGACTTTGTAGTTGTCCGCTTTGTCTGTGTATCGCGTATCAATTGTATGTGTTATGATGTGAAGTAAAATGACTGCAACTGTTTGGCTACTGTGAAAACGAGAAAAAATTTCCACAATTGTCTATTGAAATTTGTGTTCATCCAGAATAAAATCGAAGATAAGAGTACCAACTTAAAATACAACTTGCCGCATGTATATATGCTTTTTTCACTCATGATAAAATCAGCCTTTATCGTTCGCAACAACGGGATTATATGCATTTCCTTCAATTTGTTATGCATTGATTATGATATTTGTTTTGAGTTTTTGAAGTTATCAGCGTCTTGTGTTTCGTCACAAGCTGTATCAGCTTCGAGAAGAGAGGGATATGAAGCCTGAAACCTTTGCTAGCCTTGTCTCCGCTATTCTTTATGAGAAAAGGTGTGTATGTATATTTGATGTTTGTGACTGCCTGTTTTGCATGACAATGATGTGTTATATGCTAAATTTTGTAGGATATTAGATGTTACATGCTTGTTGTCATAAGTCTTTTTGGCCGAACATAGCTTGTGGCTAACACATTAATGATTAGGTTTTCTTACGGATGGATAGGGTTAAAAGATTGGAATTCATAGCCAAAGCTTTATTTTCTGATAGGAATGTTGGCACAAGTAAGATCATATTATGCTCTCTCTGTTCAGAAAGAATTTATAGGTATGAGTTTTGCACACAAATTAAGAAAGATGGTCATACTTTTGAAGTGTCCTGTTACACCCCTCAATGTCTTTACTGTGTCTAAGCCTATGGCTCCCGTTCCCACTTTTTCTCTTTTTCTTCAAAGCCATGTGCGGTCTACTTCTGGAAGATTCGTTAATCCACCCTGCTCATGCAAAAATGTTGATTGAAATAAACCCTTTATCTTGATTCTTCAAAATTGAAGACAAATCCTTGAATTATTAATCCCCTCCTCGAAATTACTGATTTCAAAAGCAAAGTCAAATCCTTTAACTATTAAATTCATTTATGTCAAGAACCAGGATGGAGAATTCAATCTCCAATACCTGCGTGTAGTTCCTCCCAAGTTAAAACTTCATCTTGATTCTTCATTAAGAAAACGTGATTTTTTTTAATTATTTCCCATACAACTTTAAACTTCATTCAAACAACCATTAACAGGGGGTCTTGTTTCATTTTTTTTTTTTTTTTTTTTGTTTTCCAGATCTCCACTTTAACCTTTATTGGAACCTATGGAGATGGCAGTAAGTACGCTGCTTGTAAATTATCTTTATTTTTTTGTCTGTACCACTCAAATCGCTTGTTGAGTTTAGTTTTCAGCCCCCAAACGTTATCCCGTCTCCCCCATTGCCTAGTCAGCTGCCTAGTCGAACGCCAGGCTCCTTTTTCCAACGCGTCAATGCATGGTTGGGTGTGTAGTCAAATGCCCAGGCCTCCTAGTTGAACGCTTAGCTTGACTCGTTGATATTTCTGCGCCTAGTTGAGCACCTAAATGCTAAGTCTTCAGCAGATCATTTTTCCAGGTCTAGTTTTTGGTAGGTGGTGGTTGGCTTGGCCAGATGTATTGATGTTTGCATCGGCGGTCAGGGTAGCAGGCTAAGTATGTTTTGGGACGAGGGGAAGAAGGAAAGAAGATAGAAGATAGAAGTGGCACTTTTTTATTACGGTGGGCATTTACCAAGAAGAAGGGTGCAATAAGTATAAAAAATGGTAAAAAAAGTTTTAGATGATGAGGGTGCAATAAAATGAAAACAGTTATAAAGTGAGTACTTAGCTACTTCAGTGTTGCATAAATTTGAGCATAGACCCATGTTTGTAGTTCTGGGGCTTGTGCTTTTATTAAGATTTTTTGTTTTAAGGCATGCACAACGCGTTTTGAATAGTATTTGTAATCTTACGGTAAAATAGTGCACTAGTAATATGATAAAGAAAGTTAATATTTTGTACTTGTTCGACAAAGAAGTGTACTAGTATATGTTAAACATCTCCAATTTTTTTTAATCTTATGTACTTTGTGATGTCTATTACTCTAAAGTGTTAATATCATCTTCCAAATAGCAACGAGTTGCACTTAGTGGTGAGATTATTGTGAGAAGTGGAACAGGTGTTCGGGCAAGTAGAACAGGTTTCCATGCAATAATTATGGATATTGGTCTAAGTATGACTCCCAATCCAATTTAACTTACAAGGCTCATAAGGAGATATCAAGCAATTGCAGGTTTCTATTCACTCGAACTGCTCGATAAGCTCTTTGGTTTTGTCACTCATTCAACTATGGCAGGCCACTTTTCTCCTTCTCCTTCATCTTGAATTTTGACTTTCTTCTTCTCAATTACCCATTGGCGTCAACGGGTCTCTCTCTCTCTCTGTATATATATATATATATATATCTATTTCTCTCTCCTTTCATTTTCAGAAATCTTGTGGTGCATATCACCAGAATTTCATATTATTGGCTTTTATATCGGTGATATTTCTTGCATTAAATTTGCCGTTATGTCGGAAATCTTGACGAGAAAACGCCGATACAAAGCTGTACCACGCTATTTTGACTTAGGTCTCAGAATAGGATCCTTGCCTGCTAAAACCGAACCGGTGTAGCGACCAATACTTTGAACCATGGGAACAATTGATGAAACCAATAAGTGGTAGGACCAATTATGGAAAGAGTGTAAGACTCTATCTGAAAAAAGGAAAGTGATCAGTTATTGGGACATCGCGAAAGGGAAGCGTTACCACTTACTTTGGGACGGCAGGAGTATAATTTCACCCTTTTGAAGTTTACATTTGTTGAGAAAAATTTCATTTGATACTAACAATGAGGTTTGTTCACTTTGGTAAGAAAATGAACAAGTGCATTATATTATAGGTTTGCCATTTTGGGTCAAAATTGCCCAATGGAGTACGCATATGAGTATACTTGATTGACATGTTTTGAGCATCAAACAAACCAAACTACACGCTATGTAACATGGACTTGGTACAAGTATCCGGATCAAATACGTGTCCAACTGTTGGATTCGTCTAATTTTTGAAAACACAAGACATAGGGACACAACAAAATATTCATGTGTTATTACTTGTTAATCATTTCCAAGGTAAGATGTTTTATGTGATGCACATGGTTTTAATTGAGAGCTTATCTCATCTAAAAGCCAAAGAAACTAAAAGAAACACTATAAGATACTATTAGATGTGTTGGACACATATCCCGTACCCATGTCGAAGTGTCAAGTGTCTGACAAGTGTACTCCAAGTGTTCTGAAGAGTCAATGTAACATAGACTACACCATTATAGCATACTAGACACTGAGATGAGATACCTTTCCTTATTTCATGAATTTTGGCCATGCATTCACAATTCATAAGAAGACTAGACACTGGGATGAGAGACCTTTTAAAAGTCACTTTAATTTGTTTTTTCCTAATCTAGAAATTTGTTGGAAACAAGAGTAAGTCACATCACAGATGCATAGTCGTTAAACTTTTGGTGTCTATACTGGACCTTTTTTACTCTTAAATTAGTGTGGCTAAAATCGCCAATGAAGCTGGAGTGGAAAGTGTCGCACTTAGGAGGATACGAGTTTGGAGTGTCTTGGATCTCTCCTTGCGTGCACTCCTGCCCCCACCTACCTGAAACATGCTCCCATGAAGCTCCTAGGTTGCAAATTTGTGAATCTCACGGAGATTCATTTCTCTTAGATGCCAATTCTGCAACTAACCCAGATATGTAGCCTATAGTTTTCAGTCATTAGAAATTAATCCCTTGTCCCAACAAATTAATCATACCTTTTTTAGGCTATTCCAAAAAATTGATCACTTTCCAAATTAAAAAAGATTCTATATGTGTTTTTTCATGGTTACCCTTTTTTCACTTTTTTTTAATTCTATTTCTCTCTCCACATTTAATACTCCACCAACCCATTTTGTCCCCCCTAACCCACTTTCTTGCCCCCTGGAGCCCTATCCCTCTCTTTGATGGGGTAGAATGGGAACTCAAAACACGACTCATATCCTAAATAGACGTGCAAGTCAAACCTGATCAAATAATTTGGGACGGAGGGATTACATAATTTGCATCAAGGTGACTACTAGTATTGGAAATGTTTTGCGATGCAGCAACCTTGTCTTTCCTATCGTTGAGATTCAGTTCTGAAAATTACGTATTGGAAACCTACACGACATGTATGAGTCGTTTAATAATATCGGCTGAAAGGGTGGTGCTATCAGATAACATGTGCTTTGACAGGGGAGAATTGAAGAGAAGGATTAACGTAGCTAACTATGATGATGAAAGCTAGTTTGATCACAAGTGAGGATTTCATAAATAAAACACAATAGTTGAAAATAAATCTGTAAACTCTAACAAATCTTCCAGTTCCTAGATTGATTCATCTTGAAGTGGAAACATTAATGTCATTTGTATTGAAGAGGGAAGTGAACGAAGTTATTGAAAGCATGCCTTGGCGCAATGATGCAAGACAATGCAAGCAACCTAGGAAGCACCGACACCTCTCCTAAGTGGAGGTATGGTGTCCTAAACGGACGGACACCCCAACACCCTCCGGACACCGGCCGACACGTGTCGGGCACGGCTAATCGGTGCTTGATTTTTTTTTATAATTTCTGACACCATGTCGGACACTTCGTCGACGAGTGTCGGACACGACATAGAGCAGTGTCTGAGCGTCACTTACCAATTTGAGATTAATTGAACTAATTTCGGGGGTCGTCTTCTTCTCTTTCACTTCACGGGTGCTCTAATTTGTCAGCTGTCCTCTTCTATCTCGTCGCTGGTGTTGCCGGAGCTGTCGCCGATGTTACCGGAGCCGACAAATCTGAAAGTTGCCATTGTTGGAGCCGACAGATCTGAAAGTTGCCAGTGTCGTCGGATACCGAAGCCGACAGATCTCTCCACTGTCGCCAGAGCTCTCGCCATCGTCGCCGAAGATCCTCCGCCGCCGTTGCTGATCCACATGTCTCCTTCTTCTCTTTGTATCCCCATCTCGTTAGTCGTCTCCTTCCTTTTTTCTTCAGTTACTGAAAGTTCCTTGACTTCCTTCCCTCTCTCGTGTCTTTCCCTTTTTTTTTCCTTCCCTCTGTCGTGCATTGTACTGAAAGTCCCACTTTTTTTTTTTTTTAACTTAGTTTTTTTGTCCAGTTCCAAATAAATGTTTAAGTATGACTTGTATTTATTTAAATTCCTTGTTTTAGTAGTTTTTCATTATTGTTTGTTATTTTAGGTTGTGGAATGTATTTGATACTTATATATATATATATATATATATATATATATATATATAATAAAAATATATTAAAAAATTGCGGTGTCCTGCGGTGTCCAAAATCTGATTTTTTGAAAATTGCAGTGTCCGGTGTCCCCGTCGGTGTCGGTGTCCGACACCGTGTCCGTGTCTGTGCTACCTAGCAAGCAACTCTCTCAAAAGCATAAGCTGTCAGGAAACATTAACTAATCCATTTCAAGGCCAGGATTCGTATCGCATGCGAGCTCCATGGGTCCACTTCTGACCTAACATGCCACCCCAGGTCCTACCTCCTGGGGCCTACTTCCATTGTGTGGCCTTCTGACCTCGCAGGTCTGATCCCTCCCAGCAGGATTAATGGCCCTGCATGAGGAGACTTGATCCCGAGACCTAGAGCTCTGACCCAAAAGCTTAAGCTTTCAGGAAATGGTGCAACTAGACCCTTTTCAAGGTCTGGATCCTATCTTATTCAAGCTCCATGGTCCTACATTGTGGGTCTACTCCCCACCTTGCAGGCCACGGCAGGGTCTTACCTAGTAAGGGTTTCACCCTGTGGGGCCTACTGCCCACTCCGTGGCCCTCCCAGCTCGCAGGGCTGATATCTGCCCAGCAGGATTTTTGTCCCTGCTTTACCCAAGTCGCTTGGGTTAAAACCTCACCTAGCCCTTGGCGGAGGCCCTTTGTAAAGACTGGTGCCTTCAGCCCAAGGCGCGAGGCTTGCTTCAGGCCTGTTCCATAATTGGGGCATGTTTCTACACCAGTGGTTAAAGGAATTTTATCTGAAAGGACATGAGTTGTAAAGAAAGTGGGAAAAGCTTCCATATTGGAACTGAAATCTGTTTGTCATAAGTTTTGGTCTTCTGTTATAGTTGCTCATGTATATTTTGCTTCCATCCAAATTAATGGTTTTTTTTTGCTTCTGTTGTGTACTCTTTGACGAATCACTACAAAATTAACTACAGTCTTCACACGATCAATATATACTAGGCCAAGTATGCATGACAATTACTAAGCTCATGCAATTGTTTCGTGTACAGATTTGGTCCCTATTTCTGCCAGCCTGTTATTGCTGGATTAGGAGATGAAGACAAGCCTTTCATTTGCACAATGGACTCAATTGGAGCCAAGTATGTTGACTTTCTTCTCTTAGATGAGTTTCTTAATGCTTTCATTGTTATCAGCAAGCAAAAGATCTTAGCCCATTACCTAATATCGAGATTTGGTTGTCACTTTTGCAGTGTCCAGTTTAACTTTATTGGCTTTACTCATGTGATTAAAGCATGCATTAATTACGTGAAATTCTTACTAAGATAAAAGTTAAATTCTTGTCACGTTGTTTTGTTGAGTTCGTGCTTGGTTGCTTTTTCATCTTTTAGATTTACAGTCTATCAATTGTACGGTTTTTCATGGGTTTTGTTTCTCTAAATTGTCACCATAGCACACTTCTCAGATTTCTGACTGTAGTTAACTTAAAAAGATGGATTATTTTCAATTTCTTAGGTCGGTCACACACTGACAATTGATGTAGGAGTGTGCTTTTTGCATGGAATAGAATTTGATTCAGTTTTTGCATGGAAGATTTCAGATATAATGAAGGATTTTCTTTTGGCCAATCTAAAAGATCTTATACGGAGGGAATGATACTCAGTCATATGGCTGAAAAAAGTTGAAACGGTTACTACTGAGTTGGGGTTGGATTAGTTGAGGTTTAGCCCGATTATGACTTTTTGAACATTTAGGTTGCTGGATCTTGTGGATTACTTATGGAAGATTTTAGGGCAACAATTGGCAGATTATATAGTTTTTACCATGGTAAAGCTTTAAGGTCTGAGGCTTTACTTGTCAAGAATAGAGATTTTGTTCTAAGGTCAAATACTGGTTTCTATTGGGCAGCCCCTAATGCCTAGGCAGTAGGGGCTTTTCCCGAAGCAAAGATTTTAAATTTAAATTTCGATTGACAAAATTATCAATCCTGGTCCAGAGCCCATTCTCTCTCTCCATCAGAAACCATTTGCCTTACCCGACAGCCACTATGACAGATCAAACTGTTCCTTGACGTCCGAACCTCATATTGCGTCTCCATATATAAATAGAAAAAGTTCATATCCCCATCCAGAACTCCTGCACTGCTCTAGCCAAGTTGCGTTTCCTCTCTGTCGCGGTAAAGGTTGAACCCGTAGACCAGATCTTAACACGCTATTGGGGTCTTGATTCCCGTCTCTTTTTCTAATTTCAAGAGATGCCAGGCACCAGCACCATACGAGCCATCACATGCCCCCCCTGCCGTCATCACTTTCATCATACAAACATATTCAGATCAAAGGTTCACATAAGCCAAAATAGGGGGAAGTTTCTAACCTGTGAGATCTAATGCATGAGCACCTGGATGGCATTTTCTTCGATTTTTTTGTTCTGAAGCAAACCCAAAGTTTCCAATACCATCGATATTTTGCTTATCAACTTTTAGATGCGGCCCAAATGGATGTGATTATCTGTACATTTCGTATACTCTTGTGGGGTGCGGGTTTACTGGTGTCCGGTGGTGACTGGTGAGAAGTATTGGTTCTGGACAGATTGAGTAGCAGAAGAAGAAGAGGAAGAAAATTGAATATTTGACCAAGAGAGCATTATTGTCCATCAAAACTTAAGAGAATACAATTGGCTTTGGCAAAAGCCCTTCTTGCTTTGGCAATAGGGACTGCCTTCTATGATCGAGTTTCAAGTATTTTGATGAAAAAGAACAGGGTGCTGAAAGATAAGAATAAGAAAGAGAAGGAATCTAATAAGTCTCCACAAATTTAGTCCAACCTAGCAGCAGTAATGGAGTCTCCCTCTATGTTACATGGACTTGGTGTCAGTGTTCGGATCGGACACATGTCTGAGTGTCGGACTCGCCAAATTCGGAAATTACAGGACACGGATCCGATCTTGGACACGGACACAGGGACACGGATAGAACATTTATTTTTAAGTAATACTTTATATGAGATTAGTACAAACTATAGGGGTGGATATAATATTATGAAAAAGTAGCATTTATATTGTGTTGTGGAAAAGAAAATGATAAGATGTGGTCATTTATTATGACCCACACCTAAGTCAGACTCTCCCTGTCTCTCTCTTGCCTCGAGGTATGCTCTTTCTCTCTCTCTCTCTCTTCTCTCTCTCTCTCCCCCCTCTTCATCTTCTTCCAGATCTGGACTTTCTCTCTCCTACCCAGGAATCTGCCACTTCTTCCTCGTAAGACCTTCATCTTCAATATCCATGGCGACAGATTCCCAGAGATCCTCTCCAATCGGCGACGTGGCGTGTCCGTCCGGCAAATGGCGTGTCCGGTACGGATCCCGTACCCGGATCCGTGTTGTGGACACAATATTTTGACTCAAAGTACTGAGTCCATGTAACACGGGTCTCCCTATTAAAGAGAGCAACAATCTGCTTAGTGTCGTATTCTGTTGATCAGATGAATTGTCTCCATGAATACTTCCATTTTATGGAAGTACAGGCTACACAAAATATACACTTTTAAGGTCTTCATAAGCATTGGAATTGCATTATTGAGCTATTTTTAACCCCATTAATGTAATGCCAAATAAAACTGAAAGTGTGTTCTGCGATTTTGTTCCAATACTAGAGGGTTGTCGAAAATGTGATTATGGTTTTCCCGTTGTTTTTAACTATAGAAACTTTGGAAAAAATACTGTCTCGTTCTTGCTATCTCAAGAGCATTAAAAGTCTGAAAAGTCATGTTTTTCCTGTACTTTCTGACCCTTGCTTCAAGCTTCTTTTGTTGTGAAAAGTTACTCGTATATTTTGAGCCTTGCTTCAAGCTTGTCAAATGGTGGTTTTTGTAATACAAGTACGAGGGTTCTGCATTACATTGACACTAGTTTGCCTATTGAAAATATTTGTTTCTTCCAATTTTCTTATTGCAGGGAACTTGCAAAAGACTTCGTTGTTGCTGGCACTGCTTCAGAGTCCTTGTATGGTGCATGCGAGTCAATGTTCAAGCCTGACATGGTTTGTCGCTATGCAACTTAATTTCACTTTAAGCAACAAAGTCTAATGGCCTTCAGTAAAGTTATGTTGATTTATGATGTGTCATTGTAGTTAACTTGTTCAAGACGCTGTATAAGATAATTGCCATTCATCTATTGCTTACAAGCTGATGTATGTATTAGTCCTAAGCTTAGTGCATATTAGAAGAGACAAAGATTGATTGTCAGAACCTTGTCCTAAAGCCACATCTCTCTGAGATTAAACCTTTCCTTAAATTCTAACACTTTTTTTCTTTTTGATAAGTAAATTAAATTCTAACATGTTTTTAACAACGGATCAACAATGAGAAGACAAATAACGAAAAATTATTGTGCTGGTGGGCTCTAACAAGGATAGACCAGATATACGCTGATACAGGACAGCGCAACTAACTCTCTCAAAAGCTTAAGCAGTTAGAAAAGGTGCAACTTGTCCTCATAAGGTTACCTTCTTTCAAGGCTTATAGTTCAGTCTCTCCCTTATGGGGGCCCCTGCCTGGACCACTGGCCACGCCACTGTAGCGGGTCGTAGCTCGTAGGCCACCCTGTCAACAGCATGGTTCAAAGTCTCGGTTAGCCAAGTTTGCGGTTTGGAATCGGTGTTGGTAGCGGCCAACTCGGCATCAATAAGGGATAATACACAACTTTAAGCTACTTATAGGCTCCAAATATATGTAAAAATAACAATAATCATAACCCAACAAATAAATGTCTTTTACCTAAAGTTAAATCAACATCACCCCCCTCTTTTGCATTATCATCATATAACATTAAAGAACAAGCATAGTAGTTCACAAAGTTTTAACCCCAAATTCTGTATGTGTTAACTTGTGCAATTTAATAGTTTGGTTTCCTAAATCCTATGAAGTGTTAACCTGTGCATCTTAATAGTTTCGTTTCATCTTAGGCCAAAAGCTTCAAGATACAAGGTATTGAGTGATTTAGTGTAACAAGAAATTAAAAAAAAAAAAACTAAAATTATTGATTTTCAAACACATAAAAATATGCTTGAATTGACAGTCAAACTATACGCTCAGAGAAGGATTTGACAGAAGATATAGGATATTTGGACATATGCAAAAACTAATAAACAGACATGTATATACAAACAAACTTAAACTAAAATTACGCATCGAAAGAATTAAACATAATCGTTACATATGCCACTACAATTTTCAGATTCAGAGACGAGAGAGAGAGAGAGGTCAGAGGAAGGACGGCTGGTCGCTGAGATTGGTTGCAGGAGCTTCTCTTCAAATGCCGTCTAGCAGATCGGGGTGCCCGGAGCTTTTCCTCAGCATCTTTCCCCCTCTCCCTCTTTTTCCCTCTTATTTTTCTACTTCTCATCTGTGTTCGCCGATCTTCACCTATATCTCAGTAGAATAAATCAACTACTTAAAACTAATTCCAAAAAAGGAACTCCTTTTAGAAACCCAGGAAAGGCTATTTTTCTAGAGTATGCTCTTATTCACTCTGACTTGCCCAAGTCTATGAATTGCATCATATAAGGATCAAAATTTGTTATACCGGAAGTCTCACTGATAAGCCAATATGTCGGAGCTTTTGGAGAGATAACGGTGAAATCTCTTAATTTGGGAGTGAAATGATTCAGTCTTCTATATCGGTGTGTTGGCTTCACAGCAAACGCTATGCGATTTTTCGGCGGCTCGGCCGAGTTTTTGAAACATGACCAACTGGTTCCATGGGCCACCCCACCGCAGTGAGTCCACCATATCCAGTAGGAATAATGCACCGGCATGATTAGCCCCCGCTGATAATCAGGACCTTTCACTATGATACCATTTTCAAGCCTGACATGGTTTGTCACCATATGCAACTTGAAACTACTTTAAGCAACGAAGTCTAATGGCCTTCAGTAAAGTGCATGTTGATTTGCTACATGTCATATTGCCATTCTGTATTGCTTATAAACTGATGTATATATTAGCCCCAAGCTTAGCACACATTGAAGGGACAAAGCTTGATCGTAGGGACCTTGTCCTAGGGCCAAATATCTCACTAAGATTAATACTTATTGCAAATTCAAGCACGTTAATAACAACGAACCAACAACGTAGATACAGAGAACAAATATTATGATCCTGGTGTGCTCCTAAAAAAGATGGCCAGATATTAGCTGATGCAAGACAGCGCAACCAACTCTTGCATAAGTTTGAGCTGTTAGGAAAGGTGCAGCTAATCCTCAGAAGGGTTACCTTTTTCCCGGGCTTACCGTTTCATCTCCCCCTTAGTGGACCCCATGCGTTGGCCACCCACCTTAAGCTCATAGGCCACCCCATTATCAGGTCAAGTGTGGGAGACCTCCTCAATGGTTCCCCCAGTGAGCCACGAAGTACTGCAGGAAAAATGCTTCTGCCTTATAAGCACAATAAACTTTTATTAAAGCATAAGAACATAACTTAGACAAGCATGTTAGTGATGGTAATGATAAAGCTGAAGAAGTTAGTATAAAAAAAAAAAGAGCTGGCAAGTCTTGGAATAGGAACGGGATCGCCAACGTATCCGGTGGACTGCCAGAATCAGATCCGAAGAGTTAGATGGAAAAGGTTTAGCCCTTTAAGTCTACTTAAACTACAGTTTCGCTCCAAAAACAGGACTTTCTTATAAATCAGGTTAAGAATGAGAGCCTAAAAATGTTAGTTAAATTGCAAACAAGGTTAAGAATGAGATTCTTATTGAGTCGGAGAGTAGACGAGTGAGCGGAACCATTTTGGTTAGGAAATCAACTCACGATTTTACAGGAGAAAGTTAATATTTATCAATATACTTATACAAGCTCCTCCGAGCCTTAGAACTCTAAGATGCCCCTGCCCTGCTTGTGCAGTACGCCAATCTCGTACACTCTTACGAATGAACCCCTTTTGTCGATTTACACAATCATCCACTAATTAGAGAATTATATCATTCATAATTATTGTCAGAAGATCATTACATAGTTGGTGTATAATCACGTACAAATGTACACGTTGCAGCAGTATTCTTGTGATATATGGTTATCGTTTCCATATTCATGATTTATTTTTATTGTTTGCTCTTGTGAACGAAGGGTAAAAACTAAAGTTTTGCTTCAGTAAATTAGAGATGAAGTTGGCCAGGGGTACTCGGTAGAAAACAAGGAGATGATTAGTATGTTGCTATGCCTTAAATAAGTTGTGTAATGAACACGACGTGGTTATGATTAAACTTGGATTGAAATGAACAAGATGCCATTAATGAGCCAAGGAGATGACAAAAGTACCATTAGTGGTATCATCCAAACTGAGTCTTATAGTGGCATTCTGTAAATCCATGAGATTGTTTGGGCAAAATTGGAGTAGATGGATTGAGGCAGTGGGTATTCTTCTCCTTGGCTTTGCCATCCTCAGTAGATACTCCCTCCGTTTCATAGGGTGTCCCCTTCACTTTTTTGGGGATAGATGTCGAACATGCATACGTTGACTTCACTCATTGTTTTTGCCCTAGTTTGACTTATTTGATCTGTAATTGCTATTTGAGTTCACTTCAATGTTCAGAAGTTCGACTTCTAACGTGGAATCTGAATGGTAACAACAAACAAAGGGAGTCATACATATGAAGAGCAAGGAGCCGATGCTTTCTTTCCTATACGTGTCCTCTGTGAGCAAGGCTTCTCACATCTAATCCTCCTCAGATCCTGGAGGGATGGGGGCCTCTTATTCTAGGCTGCCACTCCTAATTGCACATGTTATCTCCTTGTTTTAGTCAAGCTCTGGACACTGTAGAAGCATCATAAATTGATTTATTTCTGTATTTGAGCTCACAAGACAACTACTGGATGGCTCCAAAATGCATTGGGCACTTAGGCTTGTCGTACCTTGACAAATATACGGGTTTTATTACTCATGCACGTTTGTGTTGTTCTAGCGCTGTTTATATGTGATGTCGCTTCCTTTTCTGGAGTGTGGGACAGGGATTGGGAGCTGGTTGGGGGTGGGATAACTCCGTCAATGAGCGGCAGTCATGCCTGTTTTCCTGTTCATGTACCTGTCTTGGGACACTTGAGAAGTTAATTTCTTGGTATAGCAAGTTCTTTATTTATGTCAACAGTTGTTCTATAGTTCTATATTTTATGCCTTTCAGGAACCTGAAGAGTTGTTTGAGACGATCTCTCAAGCACTGCTATCATCTGTAGATCGTGACTGTTTGAGTGGCTGGGGAGGACATGTCTACGTTGTGTAAGCAATTTATTACTCTTTTTTTCCGCATTATTTCTGGAAGCATTGTCACAATTTCTTTTTACAACATGTACATTAGCACGTACAACAATGGAGCTTGTAGTGTATACGTCGTGTACAGAGCTCTCAGTTACCTTTACAAGAGTCTATTAGACGAGTTGGACCATATACTTTGGCAGTAGCATTGTTTGGTGAAGATGGAGGAAAAGAAAAGAAAATATTGCATTAGGTTTCAAGTTCTATTTCCTAAGCAGTCAAAATGAGCCTCTGGTCTCTGTTTGATAATCGACAGTTTTAGGTTGTAACTCGGTATGCATGGTACTTCTAAGCTTCCGGTGTTATACGGTGAACTACTGAAGGATTTTGTTACATAAGGCGAATGAAGCTGATATTTAATTCCCAAGAAAGCCTGGAGGTTGCATGCGAACCATCCCCACCCCAAATTTGTGTAATCCTGGGATCTTGGGCCTATCTAGAAAACTACCGCTGAAACTTGTGGCTTAAGATGATTGATTTGCATTGAGAAGTTCAAGATTTATTTGCAACCCTAAGAAGGGCTTTAAAAGTCTTAAACCTCTCTTTGTTTTCTATTGTGGAACTTCGACGTGTGCAGTGATTTGTGCTAACTTCAGCAACTCAAGCACCTCAATCAAGGAGCCTAAGTTGTTACAGCTTTCTTCTGATATCATTTTCTCTGTGGCACACTGATGCGACGATTTTTTCGACGATTTGTGCCCTACGTTTTTACTTAATGATTTTATTGCTTCTGTGGTGCTGAAATTCACTGTTTTTACAATGCCAGATATTCATTCCCTTTTGTTCTTCCTGAAAGTATTTCTTATTTTGGTTTGCTGCAGTACCCCGACCGAAGTAACTGAGAGGATCTTGAAGGGGCGGATGGACTGAGTTTTCAACTTGGAGCTGCATTGATCTCAGTTAGTTACTTGTTCTAATTTACGTCATGTACTGGTAAATTGTAAGAAGTGGATTCCTAGGCTCATTTGAGATCGAATGTTGAAGACATTTATACGCCATCTCGCCATTTGGCCAGTGTCAGAAACATATTGTGAAACGCCTAAGCTGTGTCAAGAAATTACAGATGCCTTCCGAACGGATAAATTGCCCCTTTAGAGACGATTTATCACTTCTATTTCCGCTTCAAATATGAACCAGTACACGCCACGGATTGGATTTCTCATATCCCACATTGCAAGTCTTACCCATATCTCTTACGTTTCTGTGCTCTATATAATTGATGCCACAAACGTCAATTCTGGCAGGCAGCACCCCTGGGATAAAAGTTTACCGGACATCATTAATGCTTTAAACTATAGCTCTCCTTTGAACCATTGCTCTCTTTTACGGTTGCAAATGAATGAATACTTGTCTCGTTGAAGAGAGCTCGAGCTCGTCTTAATAATTCTGGTCACGTGTAAGCGTGGTAGTCATGAGCTCTGAATCCGTGTCCGAACTCGAGCTCGCCAAATTTAGCTGAACACGAGCTTTCGGCGCTGCTCCAAAAAAGGGAGAAACAATTTGGACAAGGTAATCCAAAATTTCAAATCAAAACGCTAATTTCTAATTAAACAACATGAAAGTATACCTTAAAAATAACAAAAACAAGCCTGAAGCATCTAAAAAACTTTGAAGTCAGACTGAGTTTTGGGGAATTATTGCCATCGTATGTGGTACAGAGTATTAGTATTTATACACTTTCGAACCCCAACACCACTCCAACAGTGCTGATTGTCTTCACTGCTGTCTTAACTATGACACAACAGGGGATGTCAAAGGGCCGGCCCAGGCCGGGCCTTTGGGCTTTTGAAAAAAGAGGGTCGGGCCGGGCTTGGGCTAGGGGTAATAGGTTGGGCTTGGGCAGGGCCTCAAGAATATGAGGGCCCATCTTAGTCCGAGCCCTTGGTCTAGAATTTAGTGCTGGGCTTGGCCCAAGCAATTTTTTTTAATTTTTTTTGTTTTATGGTAAAATTAAATTTATAATAAATTTATTTATAGGCCCTCATATATATATATATATATATATATATATATATATATATATATATATATATATAATGTCAGCACTGGCAAGTTGCCAGCTCTCTCTGGCTAATTTCATTTTCAACCCATCAACTTTTCAGCAGTTCACTTAAAACCATTCATACTTCTCAAAAGACTAAAATTGACCCCTCTCAAGATTAGAACATGTCATTCCTAACCAAAGGAGAATTTGACCATACAAAATTGTTATCAGAACCTAATCAAAGGCGAGATTCAAACGAGAAACTCATGAAAATTTCTTGTTTATTAGATCATATGACAGGAATTATACACTTAGACCATGGAGTTGGAAAAACTGAGATAACATGATTATTAAATCAAATAATGGATGTATCTCATGAAATTTTAAATATCTGTAGAAAAAGTTATAGTAACAAAACTTCATATGTATTTGAAAAAGTTATAGTAACAAAACTTCATATGTATTTGAAAAAGTTATAGTATACAGTGGCAATGAAGGGAAAAGAAAATCCTCTTCAAGTGACTCAAATGACACCAAAGATCCCGTAAAGGGAATAGGTGCAGAAGAAATAAAAAAAAATAATAAATGACTACTTAGACAAAGTAGATTAAGAAAAATCATTGAAAAAACTAATGATGGTTGAAATAGATCCAGCTATTCTAAAAGAACAGTAATATAAACAAGAAGAAAAAATAGCCATATCAGAAGTAAATAAGGTATTTGCTGATATGAATTTATTGAACGGAGAAACCGATCCAAACTATAAAGGAGCGTGGAATCCAGGAATTAAATTTAGAAAGAAATTCTAAATTCAATAACACCCTTATAAGGATAAATTTAAAACAAGAATTTATTCCTAAAATTGGAAGAAATGAGCTCGTAAATCAATACGGTATATATCTTGATATCGATTGTATTTCAAATACTGAAGAAATAATCGATAATTGGGCACAAGCATTAAAAATTGCTCTAATAGGTGATAATTTAACAGAAAGGCATGCTATGAAACATTTTATTCGAGCAACCCTGCGAGGAAACACATCTAGGTTCTGGAATAGCATAGCAGATAACGAAATGATAATTGAAACTCAAAGCAAGCTTAACATTTCTGAATAATAGATAATATTTTATGCAGATAACCTCAAACGAGAGTTTTGCGAAATATCTATAAATAACATAGGTATTCAAGAAAAAAGTGCTTTCATAAATTTGACAAAACTACAAATATGTGATATGTGCTATTTTAAAAATTACACTTGTGAATTTAAAAAATATTTTTACAAGTTAGAACTTAGAGACAGCCTTCATTGGCAAAAGTAATTTATTGCCAAACTTTCTAAACCATGAGACGAGTTAGCAGAAAAAGAATTTATAAACTCCTAAACGACAGAATGCTTTGCGATTCCTTAGGAGGAAGGATTGCAGCTGTAAAAGAAGTTCTAAGGAAATGTTGTACTGAAGGACATACAATAAAAGATATGAAAAAAATTCATATGAGTTATGATTGTTGTTTTAAAGTCGATAACATGGTAAACTGTTATGGATGTGAAAAGAAGCCAAACTTCACGAAGAAAAAATTTGAGAAGAAAAGGTTTGGATATGAAAAAAGATATGTGAAGAAATGAAAAAAATTTCAGAAAAGAAAATTTAATCCATCAAGAGAAAAACCAAAACCATGGCAAAGATATATTAAAAAAAATCTAATATTTTGTATAAAAAGCCTTCATGTCCAAAAGGAAAATCACTAGAGGAGTGTGATTACTTCTGGTTATGTGGCGAAAAAGGACATTATGCAAATAAATGTCAAAGTAAGAAAAGAAAAAAAATATAAGATTTTTCTTATTCGCTGAAGAAAGATACGAACCACCATGGGGTTACGAATTAGATTCTGAAGATGAAACAGAAGAGCTTGTATCAGAGTATGACTACGAATCTGATGATGAAACAACATCAGATGATGAAGAAAGTTTAAACAGAACTTTAAAAGGCATAGGCATGATCTTCATGATGTCAGAAATTTACGACCATGAAGAAGAGATGATTCCTTTATCTAATAACATAATTAGTCAGAGTGAATCAATGGAAGAAGAAACTCCAGGTTCTACTATAAACCATTGGGAGATGCCTAAAATCAAGGTTGGAGAAATATACAAAAACTCCATATTCAGATTCAGGATTAAGATTAATGTAGAGATCTTTGAAGGAGAAACCTCAATAGGTCAAACTGAAGAAAGAAAACTAGACATTCCTCTCTTCAAGACAGATAAGGCAATACAATACATTAGAGAATGATATCACTATATCCATATTGGTATGATATGAGTTAATCTTGAGAGTGTGAAGTAGTCTAAGAGTGTGAAGTGTGCTAAGATTTAGAGTGTGTAACAGTAGAAGGAAACATTCATTTTTATTGCTCCTATGATGTAATATTTCATCTCCAGTACAAATAAAGAGGTATTGTTTTTAGTACGACGTTTTTTACTGCTCTTTTCAAACCAATATCCTGAAAGCTTGAGAGTGTTTGATAATAGCCACTAGCCAAATCTGAGAAACGTAAGGCAACAAGCTGTGTGTCCACTTGGTGAAAAGCTTGGATATCGAAAAGCAGCAAGAGAAGCATGGCGGGCGTACATTCAAGGACCCAGAGCAGAATTTCTGTAAGTAGCTTTATATCCTGAATTTACTTTATAGTTTATTTTGTAGGTGACTTAGGTATTAGGGTGTATAAAATAATATTAGGGTGCATAAAATAATATTTTTCTAAAGTTTTGGGGCTAGATTGCAAATATGTTAAAATACTAGGGTTTTTTAGCACTATTGAGGGAAAAAATTTAATCTGGACCGTCCATAGATCACGGATAGACGGTCAGATCACGTTGGCAAGAAAATTGATTTGCCTACGCGGGCAGTGGATCGCGTCCCATATATATATATATATATATATATATATATATATATATATATATATATGTGTGTGTGTGTGTGTGTGTGTGTGTGTGTGTGGAGCTGATCCATTGCTCGTGAGGGCAAAATGAGTTAAGTTGCCCGCACGATCTGGCTGTCCATCTGGCCCGATGGACGGGTCATATTTCGTCGTCCGCTACATAATGTAGCGGATGGTACTTTTACGGTCTGCTACATTATGTAGCCGATGACAGAAAAAAAAAGGGCAAAAAATAAATATGGTCAATCCACATCTCGTGCGTGGATGGCCAGATCGCGCGGATAACTTATCACATTTTCGGGCGCTATATATATATATATATATATATATGGTCGTGATCCATTAATAGCGCTAGTAACGTAACCCAAGTTGCTAGCGCGATTTGGCCGTCCACGGGGGAGAATAGACGGCCAGATCGTGCGCCACAACAGCACTTTTTTTTCACCGTCCGCAACATAATGTAGCGGACGATAATTTACCGTCCGCTACATTATGTTGCGGACGGCAAAATAGCGCTAGCAACTTGCTAGCGCTATCAATAGATCACGACCCATATATATATATATATATATATATATATATATATATATATATATATATATATAGGGAGCTGATCCACTGCTAGCAACTTAACCCAAGTTGCTAGCGCGATCTGGCCGTCCACGGGCGAGAATGGATGGCTAGATCGCGCGCCACAACAGCGAATTTTTTCACCGTCCGCTACATAATGTAGCGGACGGCCCAACAGCGTTAGCAACTTGCTAACGCTAGCAGTGGATCAGCTCCCACACACACACACACACACACACACACACACACACACACACACACACACATATATATATATATATATATATATATATATATATATATATATATATATATATATATATATATATCGGGAGCTGATCCGTTAAGAGTGCTAGCAAAATAGGAGATTTTACAAACGCGATCTGGCCGTCCACGCACGATCTGTGGACGGTCCAGATCTTTTTTTTACATTTTTTTCAGCCTGTCCGCTATAATATGTAGTGGACGATTTTTTGACAAAAATACCCACGGAGCCCATTCGCTACATAATGTAGCGGACGGACTTTTCTGACATTTTTTTCTCTTTCTCTCATTAATGCTCTGATATTTTTCTCTTTCTCTCATTAATGCTCTGATATTTTTTTTCTCTCTCCTTTCATCCGCTACATTATGTAGCGGATGAATATTAATTAACCCGATGTGTCAGATCTGGAAAAGAGACAACTCTTTTCATTTTTTCTCTCTCTTCCTCATCTCTCGTTCTCTCCATATTCTCCCTCTCCCTCGTACCCATTCTCTTAAGATGGCAGATCTGCTGTCATGGCGGAGAGAGGCATTGGAGGAGAGGAAGCTTCGACGACAGTATCGGGGGCCCGCGGCGGACATCCCACGGCTTCGTCTTGCGTGGCCCCGTCCTACGGTGGTGCGCCGTTGCCTTCTTCTACGGCCACGACGAGCTCTTAATCACAAGACTGAAATCGCCAGCTCCTCCAGATGAACCTGCCCCCACTCTTTTCGAACCCGGAAGCTAGCTCCTCAATCTGATGGTTAGTCAACACTGCTTGACTCCCAAAGCACACATACACCACTGACTGATCCCTACACGTGTCAAGCCATGAGAAGATCTTACTGGCCAAAACAGAGCTAGACCCACCTCTCTCCGATGGCTTTGACCGATCTTCGTCATCAGGAGGGTGCAAAGGTCCAACCACCCAGACCCGATCGTTTCCCAGCTGCTTAATAAGATAGTCCAAATAAACCCGTTCTTACTCGTCGAACGAGTTGATCACGAGTCCCCAACTCGCCATGTCGGCTCGGAACTCGTCTTTGATGAATTCCGAAACTGGGTCTCCTTTTAGGTAACTCCGGTAAATAGGAGAGAGCTGCCACCAAGGGAAAACTGGGGAACTGGGGATGTCTCGAAATGGAACAAGGTGATTCTCGTCATTTGGGTTGTCCCTTTTGGGCATGTCCCGCCAGAGGGAATAAATGGCGGCCAAAGCCATGGCGCCGGTGTGTTTGGTCTTGTTGTTTGGATCTGTAAAAAGAGCCAAGAATTTTGAAAACTTGTTCGCTACATAATGTAGCGGATGAGAGAAAGGGGAGAGAGAGAGAGAAAGTCAGAGCATTAATGAGAGAGAGAGAGAGAAAAAAATGTCAGAAAATTATGTCCGCTATGTAGCGGATGGGCTGTTTTTAAGTCAGAGGATATTTTTGTCAAAAAATCGTCCGCTACATAATATAGCGGACTGGCTAAAAAAAACGTAAAAAAAAGATCTGGACCTTCCACAGATCGGTCGTGGACGGCCAGATCGCGCTAGCAAAATCTCCTATTTTGCTAACGCTATCAACGAATCAACTCCCATATATATATATGAGATGATCCGTTATACGCGCTGGCAACTGAAGGTATTACTAGGGCAATCTGGCCGTCCATCCATTGCGATGGACGGGCTGGATCTATTTTCTTAAGTAAACTTCACCGTTAGCTACATTATGTGGCGGACGGTGACATTTACTATACTGTCCCCCCTCCCCCCCCCCCCCCCCCAATTTCCCTATGAATCCTTTCGAATCATTAAATACTGTCGAGGTATTTTGGTCAAAATCACCATCCGCTACATAATGTAGGGGACGACGGTTTTGTAAAAAAAATGTTAGATCTGGTCCGTCCATCCGCTATGGATGGACGGTCAGAAATAAGTTGTTAGCGGAGCAACGGATCACACACACACACAGACATACACATATGAGAAAATTGTCTATTTTAGTTGTAAATAACCACATTCTCATGTAACTTGTTGACTTTAAATACATTTAATTTATTTGAAAATAATCCAATCTAAACTAGATTTTGAGAAAAAAAATTTATTCTAAAAAGTTGTGAAAAGGAAAAGATAATTATCTAATCATATGAAAGATCTTCAACGCTCGGATTGCTACTTTTTTTTTTTTATCATCAACTGGTTTATCTTGCTACTAGTATTTTGCATCAAGATATTCCTTCCAACATATACATAGAGATGTCAAAAGAGCCAGGCCGGCCTACCCCGGTCCTGAATAGCCCCGGGCTGGCCTGACCCTAAAGATGAATAGTGCTGGTCCTAACCCGTAAGACCTTGGGCCAGGGCTAGGGCCAGCCCTAATATTTTCCAAATTTGGCCCGGCCCCCGGCCCAATTTCGGCCATCTTTTCAACCCTATTCTGGCCTGGCTCTTTGGCCTTAAATCTGACCCTAAACCATTTTGAGTTATTTTTTTTCTTTCCCCTTCTTTCTCACGCGTGATTCTCTCTACCTCATATTTTTCTCTTTTATTTAACTTTTTGGACATGAGCATTTCTTTTCAGCTCATGATGATGGTTCCTACTTCTTTATCTACTTTTACTTGCAAAGCTCCCGTGTATTAATTTCATGGAATTATGAAGAGAAAATATATGTTTGTTTGTCTAGGAACTAGAAACAACACAATTTAGGCAATGAAAATGTGGAACATAACTCCAGAAAGCACGAGAAAGTGCATGGTAAAAGTGGTCTAATGATGCATGCATGTAATGAGATACCTAATACTACTTAAAATATAGAGCTAGAGGTGTGTTTGAGTGAAATTTTTTAGAGATATCATTGAAATTTTTTTTATAGGTATCCATTGTTGAGTTTAGATAACAAAAAACTTCATGACTAAAAGTTATATTTTTCCTGTGAAAATATTGTCTTTTTGCGAACAAAATTACTCTCTCTTGCTAATCAATATTCTCAAATAGAGTAAAAGTAAAGCTATAAGGCACTTCATTAGCCACGAGAGAGATATGGAATGGTTTAGGGCATATAATTACATTTATTTCGTGAATTAATAATTTTGCAACACAAAAAAGGAAATTACAAAAAGGGCCCGGGCCTGGCCCAAGGCTCGGCCCTAAAGTTAGGGCCTAGGGCTTGGGCCTGGACAGGGCCTCCATTTCCTAAATTTGGGTCCGGCGCGAGCCCAGCCCAGTTTTCAAAGCCCGAAGCCTAAATGGCCCAGCCTTCTGGCCCTCTGGGCCTGGGCCTGGGCTGGGCTGGCCCAAGCCCGGCCCTTTGACATCTCTACATATACGTAATTCGAGTGACTTGGGGTTAAGACAACTCCTCATGTCATTCATTACCCTCTCGCTCGCTAAAAAACACGACTCTGAAGAACCTGTAGACGCTTGCAACGGTAGTACATTCCAGGCAATTTGGGATAAAGTTTGATAAATTTTTGCATATTTTTTTCAAAAAGTTAACAAATCAAAATTCATTTGCTCATCCATGGACAATGAAGAATAATGATCAATACTTGCATATAAACCAATTTCATTTAAAAAGGAAAAAGAAGACGAATTTGTAGAAGTAGCTTCCGCTCTTGCTTGTTTTGCCACTACATGTTCAATGGTCCTAAGAAATGACTCATAATATATTTGCCCGCTCGATGATGTAGCTCGCCCGCGCATCAAAATTTTGATATAAGTTATAAAGATCTTCAAATGATGTACTCACAGTCTCTGTAAGCTTGCTTGTCACAGCTGCCTTGTAGCCCATTTTTTCACATATTTCTAATATTAAGACATGTATACCATGGAAACCTAGGATCCAAGCCCCCTTGATCTAGCCTCCAATCCAAGCCCTTGTAGAGTCCCACGCGCCTGGCAGTGGTGGGGAAGACCCGACGCCCAACTGCCCGGCGGACTAGGCGCGATGCCCTCCGAAGACATGTTCCCGTCTCAGAGTGACCCAGGGGTCATAGTCCATAGAGGTGCAGACGCAAGCCCCCAGTGCCAGAGCACGTAGGCCAATCACGAAGACACCCTGGCAAAGATAGTGTCCTGGAGGAGTCGCCTATCCCGCGGGTGAGTCCTTGTGCCGGAGCACTCACAGCGCGTCAAGGTAACATCCTGGAGGAGCCGTCTACCTGATGGGCCAGGTAGCATCCCGGAGGAGCCGTCTACCTGGCGAAAGGGGAGTTGAAGAACTCCCTGACAGAGATAGTGTCCCGAAGGAGTCGCCTATTTCGTAGGCCGAGGTAGCATCCCGGAGGAGCCGTCTACCTAGCGAAAGGGGAGTTGAAGAGCTCCCTGGCAGAGATAGTGTCCTGGAGGAGTCACCTATCCCCGTGGTGAGTCCTTGTGTCGGAGCACTCAGAGCGCATCAAGGTAGCATCCTGGAAGAGCCGTCTACCCGACTGGTCGAGGTAGCATCCCGGAGGAGCCATCTACCTGGCGGAAGGGGAGTTGAAGAGCTCCCTGGTAGAAATAGTGTCCTGGAGGAGTCACCTATCCCCGCGGTGAGTCCTTGTGCCAGAGCATTTGGAGCGAGTCAAGGTAGCATCCCGGAGGAGCCGTCTACCTGGCAGAAGGGGAGTTGAAGAGCTCCCTGGCGGAGATAGTGTCCTGGAGGAGTCGCCTATTCCCGCGGTGAGTCCTTGTGCCGAAGCACTTGGAGCCAGTCAAAGTAGCATCCTGGAGGAGCCGTCTACCTGGTGGAAGGGGAGTTGAAGAGCTCCCTGGCGAAGATAGTGTCCCGGAGGAGTCGCCTATCCCCACGGTGAGTCCTTGTGCCGGAGCACTCAGAGCGCGTCAAGGTAGCATCCCGGAGGAGTCGTCTACCCCACTGGCCGAGGTAGCATCCCGGAGGAGCCGTCTACCTGGTGGAAGGGGAGTTGAAGAGCTCCCTGGCAAAGATAGTGTCCCGGAGGAGTCGCCTATACCCGCGGTGAGTCCTTGTGCTGGAGCACTCAGAGTACGTCAAGGTAGCATCCCGGAGGAGCCGTCTACCCGACTGGCCGAGGTAGCATCCCGGCGGAGCCCTCTACCTGGCAGAAGGGGAGTTGAAGAGCTCTCTGGTGGAAATAGTGTCCTGGAGGAGTTGCCTATCCCCGCGGTAAGTCCTTGTGCTAGAGCACTTGGAGCGAGTCAAAGTAGCATCCTGGAGGAGCCGTCTACCTGGCAGAAGGGGAGTTGAAGAGCTCCCTGGAGGAGATAGTGTCATGGAGGAGTCGCGTATCCCCGCGGTGAGTCCTTGTGCCGGAGCACTTGGAGCGAGTCAAGGTAGCATCCCAGAGGAGCCGTCTACCTGGTGGAAGGGGAGTTGAAGAGCTCCCTGGTAAAGATAGTGTCCTGGAGGAGTCGCCTATCCCCGCGGTTAGTCCATGTGCCGGAGCACTCAGAGCGCGTCAAGGTAGCATCCCGGAGGAGTCGTCTACCCGACTGGCTGAGGTAGCATCCCGGAGGAACCGTCTACCTGGTGGAAGGGGAGTTGAAGAGCTCCCTGGCGAATATAGTGTCCCAGAGGAGTCGCCTATCCCCGTGGTGAGTCCTTGTGCAAGAGCACTCAGAGCGGGTCAAGGTAGCATCCCGGAAGAGCCGTTTACCCGACTGGCCGAGGTAGCATCCCGGAGGAGCCGTCTATTTGGTTGAAGGGGAGTTGAAGAGTTCCTTGGAAAAGATAGTGTCTCGGAGGAGTCGCCTATCCCCGCGGTGAGTCCTTATGCCGGAGCACTCAGAGCGCGTCAAGGTAGCATCCCGGAGGAGCCGTCTACCCAACTGGCTGAGGTAGCATCCCGGAGGAGCCGTCTACCTAGCGGAAGGGGAGTTGACGAGCTCCCTGGTGGAGATAGTGTGTAATATCCCACATCGGTTGTGGGAGAGTTTGCGATTAGCCTTATAAGACCCTGCCTATGAACTCATAAGTACCTACTTGGCTAGCCCTTTTGAGAGAGGCAATGCCCTGTGGTGGGGCCGTGGACCGGGTCGTTACAGATGGTATCAGAGCCGACTCTCGAAAGCTCGGGCTGGGGTATCCAGTCGGGTTACCGATGGTTGGGGGAAACGAAGGCAAGCCCGGGTATATCCCACATCAAGAGGATGGTTGGGGTAACGAAGGGTGAGCTGGGTATATCCCACATTGGCTAGAGAGGAAGATTCTGGGCTATGTACGATCGAGCCTTAGCGAGGACGCTAAGGAATAAGGTGGGGAGATTGTAATATCCCACATCAGTTGTGGGAGAGTTTGCGATTAGCCTTATAAGACCCTGCCTATGAACTCATAAGTACCTACTTGGCTAGCCCTTTTGAGAGAGGCAATGCCCTGTGGTGGGGCCGTGGACCGGGTCATTACAGATGGTATCAGAGCCGACTCTTGAAAGCTCGGGCTGGGGTATCCAGTCGGGTTGCCGATGGTTGGGGGAAACGAAGGCAAGCCCGGGTATATCCCACATCAAGAGGATGGTTGGGGCAACGAAGGGTGAGCTGGGTATATCCCACATTGGCTAGAGAGGAAGATTCTGGGCTATGTACGATCGAGCCTTAGCGAGGACACTAAGGAATAAGGTGGGGAGATTGTAATATCCCACATCGGTTGTGGGAGAGTTTGCGATTAGCCTTATAAGACCCTGCCTATGAACTCATAAGTACCTACTTGGCTAGCCCTTTTGAGAGAGGCAATGCACTGTGGTGGGGCCGTGGACCGGGTCGTTACATAGTGTCCTGGAGGAGTCGCCTATCCCCGTGGTGGGTCCTTGTTCCAGAGCACTTGGAGCGAGTCAAGGTAGCATCCTGGAGGAGCCGTTTACCTGGCAGAAGGGGAGTGGAAGAGCTCCCTGGCGGAGATAGTGTCCTGGAGGAGTTGCCTATGCCCGCGGTTAGTCCTTGTGCCGGAGCACTTGGATCAAGTCAAGGTAGCATCCCGGAGGAGCCGTCTACCTGGTGGAAGGGGAGTTGAAGAGATCCCTGGCGAAGATAGTGTCCCGGAGGAGTCGCCTATCCCCGCGGTGAGTCCTTGTGCCGGAGCACTCAGAGCGCGTCAAGGTAGTATCCCCGAGGAGCCGTCTACCCGACTGGCCGAGGTAGCATCCCGGAGGAGCGGTCTACCTGGCGGAAGGGGAGTTGAAGAGCTCCCTGGCGGAGATAGTGTCCCCGAGGATTTGCCTATCCCCGCATGATGTTGAACACTCCGGAGAGTGGGTCGAAGCATGTTCCATGACGAAGGCAAGGTACGCATGGTGTGGTGAAAGGATGGACCAATGCAAGGAGCATGGTAGTGTGACAGAGTGCCAAGGGGCACGACTATGTTAGTGGCGTGGCGCATGGGCGCGACTGAGTGAGTAAGGTGCCGGGGGCTTGTCTGTGTTGGTGGTGCACGAGCGCAGCGACGAGCATCGCGATGACAATACTTGGTGCCGGGGCACGTGTCATTGAAGTGGCGCATGGGCACGGCGACGAACGTCGCGGAGCATATACTTGGTGCCGGGGCACGTGTTATGAAGTTGGCGCGGTGACAAACGTCGCGAAGCAATACTTGGTGCCGGGGGCACGTATCATGATGATGGCACCTAGGCACGGCGACGAACGTAGCGGAGCATATACTTGGTGCCCGGGCACGTATCATGAAGATGGCGTGCGGGCGCGGTGACGAACATCGCGAAGCATATACTTGGTGCCGGGACACATGTTATGAAAGTGGTGCAGCGACAAACGTCGCAAGGTAGATGTACGAACGTTCATAAACATCGCGGAGGTGCAAAGTCTTGAGAAAACAAGTACGCGGGGGAGGGGAGGCCAAGGCCACCACCCCTGAGGAGGCCGAGGCTGACCCTTTGGTGAGGCCGAGGCTGACCCTAAGGGGTGGCCAAGGCCAATGGCCAACTCCCATGAAGGGATGCCAAGGCCACTCCCCCTTTCGGTGAACTTCGGGCGTGCCGACGAAAGGTGTTTTGATGGGCAATGACAAATCCAAAAGTTGCGTTGCGACGAGCGTGTCAACATGAATCGTACCCAAGTGATGAACAAGGTGCGAAAGTCACATACGAAGTGTATGAAGCGAACAAAGCGCGAAAGGGACTTTGCGCAAAGAGTGAACAACGGGGGGGGGGGGGAGGCCAAGGCCAACCCCCCATGGAGGCTGAGGCCGACCCCATGGGGTTGGCCAAGGTCTTTGCTTTTGACCCCGTCGTTCCGGTTGTGCCGTCGGTCAAAGCTTTTGATGAAAAGGTGTTCGGGTGGTCTCTGTGTGACGGTCGCGCTAGCTTCAGTGATGTTGACATAAAATAATTGGTGACTAAGTCGCGCGTGAGGCGTGTGAAGCAAAGAATGCACGTGACTTAGGCGCGCGCACTTTGACTGGTTCGAAGTGTTGAATACTGTGCTTGTGCGGACGTGTCACGTAAAATGGGAAGTGGACCTTTGAGTGCGACCAGAATAGGTTGGGAACAAAAATTTTAGGGCCTGGATGAGCTTGGACCGGGCTATATCCGGACCTCAAACGGGCAGGTATTTGGGTTATTTCTAGGGCCAGGCTGGGCATGGATCAGGCCGAATTAGGACCTTTCAAGGGTCAGATTCCACTGCCCAGGCTTCTTTTAGGATAAAACAGGCTGGCTTGCGGGTCCGAGGCCTCATTTGACATTTCTACTATAGGCCAAAGGCTGCCGCTTTGTCTCTAAAATTTTAGCGTCGTTGTTTGTTGAATAGTTGTTTGATTTAAGATAGGTGGAGGAGGAATCTGATTGCTTGGAGGGTCAAGAGTTGAAGGGGTTGTAGGGTTGAACACGGCTGGAGGAAGGGAGAAATTAGATTTGCCTTTTAGAATTTTAGAAAGCAAGTTTGGAAAAGTGTATGTGTGGGTCACTTTTTTGTTTGGGCTATGGGACTACTATGGATTCAGCCAACAAAGAGCTTATGTCTTAAAATATTTTTATATTACCTATAAGTATAGATGAGAGCTATTAACTCTTGGAGTAAAAGTGCTGAATGAAAGAAGAGAAAAAGCAAAATTTATGGCTTGAGGGGCGTCTAAAGACACTATCTTTAAGGTGATATTTGCCCCCACTCTTTCTAAGTTTGCTACTGGGTTAATGGCAAATCACCTGCAGGATTACTCAATCCAACAATCTATAGATAACAATTCTGAAGATTCGTTTTAGAATTGCTATTCAAAATTGTGTATGCAACTGAGAAAGAAAAGAGGAAGTTCTGAAGTTGGGAATTCAAAAATTAATTAATTTTGAATTTTCAAAATCTTATGTATGGACTAATAGCGACCCTTTCATGAAGAGACACAACCATTAAAGGCACTACTTCAGAAAGAACTGTTATTTCTGGTGCCTTTTCAAAATTATTTAAATTTACCAAAGTGTTACTAAAAATAAACGGTTGAAAGAAATAATTCCAAAAATTGGTTAATTATGGGCCGTTAGATCATAAATCAATGCGCCATACGAACTCACGGCAAAGTGCACCCACTAAAGCGCAACATCTGCACACGCGCGTGTGTGTGCGGTAGCATCCCCGATCTTCCTTCCAGAAACATCTCAAAACAATTCAAATGTAACAATGATGTGTTTGCTTATAGGGAAAGAGAAAGTTTCTTTTCTCTTCAACCCGGGACAAAGAACAAGACTTTTTGGGTCTTGAACTTCACTTACAATACATATATACACATGAGCATAACAATCTATCACCAATATTAACGAGTTTGTTCGTGAATAATTATAACTGTTCATGTTCGGCTCGTCTAATTGGGTGTGTAAAATCAATTTACATCCTTCCATGGAGGTTAAAATGCTAAATAACGATAACTCTTTCAATTTTGCACTAAAACGTATGCCAAAGAGAATGGTACAAGAAAGAAACAAACATAAATAACTGGCAGTATTTAAGCTTTTGGGCTGCTGCATGAGGCAGCATGTGGGACATTCTCAAGAGATGTGGAAGCTGTTGGAGGTTACCCATGAAGGTACAAATCAGGTGAAGGAAACCAAGATCAATATGCTTGTCCATTAGTATGAAGCCTTCAAGATGAAGGAAAATGAGTCCATTAATTAGATATATTCCAGATTCACTCTCATTACAAATGGTCTCAGGCTTTTGGAGAAAGTGTACCCCCAAAAAGGAGATGGTTAGAAAAGTTCTTAAATGGGAAGCTAAACTTACAGCCATTCAAGAAGCTAAAGACTTGAATGTGCTTAAATTGGAAGAGCTGTTTGGGGTCTCTAATGACTCACAAAATCACGATGAGAATTCATAATGAGGAAGAGACCACCTCGAAGAAGAAAAGTTTGGCTCTCAAAGATGAAGCCTCGAACGAATTTGAGAGCAGTGATGATTCTTACTAAGACATGATTTTCATCACTAGAAAGTTCAAGAAGTTCCTAGCAAATCGGAGAGATGAGAAAATGAAGAAGAATCAATCAACCCAATCAACAGTGATCAGAGTTCAAGAGAAAATCCTGATGCTTGTTATGAGGGCGGCAAAATTGGACAAATCAAGAAATAGTACTCGCAGCTCAAGAACAAGTAGCAGTAGCAGTAGCAGTAGTAGAGATATCAAAGAAAAGAAGTTCAAATCCAAAATGGCTCTGCTTACTTGGGAGGACTCTGATGAAAGTGATGAAGAAAGTGCGAAAATGATGATATATAGCTAAACTATGCTTTATGGCCAAGGATGGTAAATCCGATGAGGTTATGTTCGGACGGGAAGATAGAACTTGAATAATTTTGAGCAGACAAAGGTGTGTGTTGCAGCTAAAAACTGGATCGGGAACCACACCAGAAATTAGGCCTACAAAAGAGAACACGGAGTGACCGCCGGGTGGGGTTCCGGCGGGGGAACGCTCCGATGCTTAAGTCAGAGATGGCTAAAAATGTAGAACTCTGAAGAAGCAGTAAGACACAATGTGTGATTGTGTGTGAACTTGTCTTTACCTGAGGGGCTTGACCCCTTTATATAGTGGTAGAAGGAGGAGTCCTAGTAGGACTGGGCTTTGACCAACTCTAATCAGAATCTAATTAGGATCCTAGAGGATCTCATGTCAATCTGAACTGATAGAGTCAGAGCCTCTTTAGGATTCTGCCCGGTGATTGATACGGTAAATGCCATATCAATAATGAGCCAGTATGGGTTACGTGTCATAACTGCCACGTGTCGTCTGTAGATAGGAGGTATATTTTTAGCTATATCATATGCCCCCTGCTTTTACCAGCGTTTACTGAAGCGGGTGGAAGCACACTTTTCCCACTGGTGATAGTGAAATATGCCAAAAGTAGGATCGAATCTGTTTGCCCCCATTTCAAATATTTGAAGAGTTCTCTTCTCGGACATGGTTCTGTTCGGACAGAGTTCTGCTCGAATGGAATTTTGCTTGGGTATGAATCTGTTTGGACATGGTTCTGCTCGGACATGGTTCTGTTCGGACAAAATTCTGCTCTGATGGGATTCTACTCGGACAGTGTTTTGTTCGGCATTTGTCACTCTGCTCTGGCAGAGTGCTCGGACTGGATTCTGTTCGGACAGAATTCTGCTCGGCCGTTGTCACTCTGCTCGGGCAGAGTGTTCGGACGAGATTCTGCTCGGCCTTTGTCACTCTGCTCGGGCAGAGTGTTCGGACGGGATTCTGTTCGGACAGAATTCTGCTCAGCCGTTGTCACTCTGCTCAGGCAGAGTGTTCGGACGGGATTCTGTTCGGACAGAATTCTGCTCAGCCGTTGTCACTCTGCTCGGGCAGAGTGTTCGGACGGGATTCTGTTTGGACAGAATTCTGCTCAGCCGTTGTCACCCTACTCGGGCAGAGTGTTCGAACGAAATGCTGCTCGGCCTTTGTCACTCTGCTCGGGCAGAGTGTTCGGACGGGATTCTGTTCGGACAGAATTCTGCTCGGCCGTTGTCACTCTGCTCTGGCAGAGTGTTCGGACGGGATTCTGTTCAGACAAAATTCTGCTCGGCCGTTGTCACTCTGCACGGGCAGAGTGTTCGGACGAGATTCTGTTCGGCCAGAATTCTGCTCGGCCGTTGTCACTCTGCTCGGGCAGAGTGTTCGGAAGGGATTTTGCTCGGACATAATTCTGCTCGACTACGGTCACTCTGTTCGGGCAGAGTGTTTAGACACGATCCTGCTCGGGCAAGATTCTGTTCGGACACGGTCACTCTGTACACGCAGAGTGTTCGGACACGATCCTGCTCGGGCAGGATTCTGTTCAGCCATTACCTTGGTTCCCTCCACGTGTCTCCTTCTCCATTAATGTCTTTGAGTGGGAATTGAGAATTTTCAAGTTTCTCTACTCTTCAGCTTGTGACACGTATGTGTTGGATGAACCGTTGCGTTTCCCCAGAAACGGTTACATGGGGTTTCTCTATAAAAATGAACTTTCAGTTCATTTTTTCTTCACTCAAAATTTTTGGAAGCACACTACTCTTCAAGTAAGTCTTTTTGCTTTCTTCTTTCTGTTCAGCACTAGTTTTTCATAGTTTCCTAGTTTGGGTAGAAAACATGTCCGAAACTTCAGCGTTTGTTTCCTCGTCTGAAGAGAGTAGTTCATCTTCGAGTTCGGAACGAGTTCCAACTTTAGGAAGTGAAGTTGGAACTTCCAATCCACAACTACCACTAGCTTCAACTTCCCATCCATTCCAACCTTCAACTTCTCAACCATTACCACCTTCATCTTCTCAACCTTCGCACTCTTTGTCTAGAAAAAATGCCTTAGGAGATGTAAAGGATCAAGCTGACGATAAGGCTAATCCCAAACCTTGGTATACTGCTGACGAGAAGTCAGGCAAGATGTCTACCAAAGATTTGCAGGATTTAATTCGGGAATATCCTCTTCCCGAAGGTTGGTATGCTCGTCTTCCTGGTTTGCAAGAACTAGCAAATTATGGAACCAAGTTTGAAACTGGGATATATGAAGAGCAGGTGAAGTCTGGGTATAGGCTTCCTCTCCACCCCTTTGCTCTTCATTTCTTCGAGCATTATCGCATGGCTCCCGGGTAGCTTGTTCCAAATGGTTGGAGGAAGCTTGCCAGCCTTATATATTTGGTCCAGACTTCAGGCTACAAACCAGATGCAACAGATTTTATGAGAGTGTTCTTCGAAATCTATTTTGTCAAGGGAGTCGCCAACTGCCCGGGATGGTATTACATTCATAGTAGGCAACAACTCCTGAAGGGAGGCCTGAAGTCAAATAAAGGCTGGCATTCCAGATACTTCTTCGTTGGCCGCCTGGACAAGAGGGAGCTTCCGTTTGATAGAGACGGGAATCCATTCTGTAAGGATTTCGAAAATCCTGGCAAGCCTACTCCCAACAACCTGACTAAACATATACTCAGTCATATTAAGCTTCGAGGTGGTCTTTGCATAGATGAGCCTCTTTCGGTAGAGCAACTGGAGTGGGTGAAGATCATTCCTCCAAAGCCCATTCCAGCTGGTCTTCTGATTCCTTCTCCTCCTCCCGCTATTCCTAGCATGTCATCTGCCGAGACCGTGCCCCTAGGTATGCTTTATGGAAGTCTTTGATTTCAATTTGGTTTCAGTATTTATTCCCGTATTGATTTCTACCTCGTGGAAGTGCAGTGACCGTATCGTTGGAACTCCTATTTCAACTGGTAACATTGCTTCTATTCCATAACAGAGTAAGAAACGCGTTTCTCTAGTGACCGAATGTGGAGTAGTTCGATAAGCCCACAATACTTTTGGGAGTTTGTCCACCCATGCGCCTTTAGCTTCGTCTAACTTCTTCTTTAGTCCTTGTAAGATGCTTCGATTCATGTTTTCAGTCTGACCATTGGATTGTGGATGAGCGACGAAGGTATATCTCAAATCAATCGAGAGATTCGTACAGAAGGTTCAGAAATTGTTATTATCAAACTGTTTCCCGTTATCAACGACCAAAGCTCTTGGCACCCCAAAACGGCAGACGACGTTTTTCCAAAAGAAATCTTCACATTTGGCTGAAGTAATAGTTGCCAGAGATTCTGCTTCAGTCCATTTGGTGAAGTAGTCTATTGCCACAATCACAAATCGTCATTGGCCAGACGCCATGGGAAAAGGTCCCAGTAGATCCATTCCCCATACGGCAAAGGGTATTGGAGAAGAAACAATCGAGGTTAAAGGAACAACTGGTGTATGAGAAATTGGTGCAAACTTCTGACACTTATCGCATCTTCTCGTGAATATGGCATCCTTCTGCATCGTAGGCCAGTAATACCCTTGCCTTAAAATTTTATGTGCCAATGTCCTTCCTCCAAGATGTTGTCCACAAATCCCTTCATGGACTTCTTGCAGTGCGTATATAGATTCTGACGGGCGCAGACATCTAAGGTATGGAAGGCTGAATGATTTCTTGTATAAAGTACCTTCTACCAAAGCGTACCGAGCAGCTTTGACACGAAGGTTCCTTGCCTCATGTCTTTCACTGGGTAATTCTCCTGTGGAAAAGTATGTGACGATCATGTCCATCCAACAAGGTTCTTGTTCTATTGTTTCAACCTCAGTTTAAGAACTGATACTGCGATCCTTGAGGAATTCGAGGTATATCGGGCGCCGGACATCCGTTTCTTCAGCCGAAGCAAGCCTGGATAGTGTATCTGCCTGAGTATTCTGATCGCGGGGGATTTGGCGAATGGTGAAGTTTTGAAACTTCACAGCTGAAGTTTTAACTAAGTTGAGATATTGAGCCATTCTTTCATCTCTGGCCTCGTAGTCTCCCAAGACATGATTGACCACAAGTTGGGAATCACTATGAACGGAGAGTGAGTCTACCTTCAAGGCATGTGCTAGCCTTATCCCCGCGAGAAGAGCTTCATATTCTGCTTCGTTATTCGAGGCTTGAAATCCAAAGCGAAGCGTGTACTCAATAGTAAAGCCTTCTGGACTTATAAGAATAAGTCTGGCTCCGCTACTACCAAGAGCTGAAGAACCGTCTACATAAAGATTCCAAGGATCTGTAACCTCAGAGATCACCAATTGAGGTGGGTCTTCGGGTAACGTGCACTCGACAATAAAGTCTGCTAAGGCTTGATCTTTAATTGCAGTGCGAGGTTTATACTGGAGATCAAATTCTCCCAACTCGACGGACCAGTTTACCAATCTTCCTGATGCCTCTGGGCTCAGCAATACCTTTCTGAGGGGTTGGTCTGTCAGAACGACAATGGTATGAGATTGAAAATATGGTCGAAGACGCCTAGCTGATATGATAAGGGCTAGGGCAAGCTTGTCGATCTTCGGATATCTTGTCTCCACATCTTGTATGACCTTGCTGACATAATAGATGGGTTTCTGGACCCCATCTTCCTCTCTGATTAAAACAGTACTAACGGCAACTTCGGTGACAGAGAGGTATATTAATAAATCTTCTCCAGGGAATGGTTTTGAAAGTAGGGGCGGAGAACTTAGGTGTGTTTTCAGCTCTTCGAACGATTTTTGACAATCGTCCGTCCAAACAAAATTCTTTGCCTTTCTGATGGCTTTAAAGAATGGCGAGCATCGTTCAGCTGATCGTGCCATGAACCTTCCCAAGGCTGCAACCCTTCCTGTTAACTCTTGCACTTGTTTGACGGTTTTTGGGGGTGTCATGGCTTGAATGGCTTTTATCTTTTCTGGGTTTGCTTCAATTCCTCGTTGAGAAACAATAAACCCCAAAAATTTCCCCGATTCAACTCCAAAAGCGCATTTGAGCGGGTTCAGCTTCATTCTATACTTTCGAAGGATGTCAAAAGTTTCTCTTAAGTCTTCCACATGGAATTCAGACTTTACACTTTTTACGAGCATATCGTCAACATAGACCTCCATGTTCTTTCCGATCAGGTCTCGAAAGATCATGTTCACCAGGTGCTGGTAGGTTGCCCCTGTGTTCTTGAGTCCAAAGGGCATTACTTTATAACAATATAACCCTCTTTATGTGATGAACGAAGTTTTTGGGACATCGTCTTCGTGTATCATGATCTGGTTATAACCAGAATATGCATCCATGAAACTAAGCAATTCGTGACCCGAAGTAGCGTCGATCAGAAGGTCGATTCTTGGAAGCGGGTAGCTATCCTTCGGCATGCTTTGTTCAGGTCAGTGTAATCAATACAAATTCACCATCTGTCGCCGGGTTTAGGAACCATGACAACGTTGGTGATCCAATCCGAGTAGTAGATCTCTTCTATGAATTTTGCAGTTAAGAGTTTATCTACTTCTTCTTCAATCTTCTCCTGTCTTTCTGGCGCAAAAGTCCTCTTCTTATGCTTAACAGTTTTTTTGGTTGGGTCGACATTCAGCCTATGGGTAATGATCTCAGGATCAATCCCCGGCATGTCTGCGGCTGTCCATGCAAAAATATCCACATAGGTTCTCAATAGGTTCACGAGCTTGAGCTTGGTGTCTTCCTTAAGATTTGAGCCTATGCGAACCGTTTTGTTTTCTTCTCCAGGATATACTTCAATGCTCACAAGATCTTCAACAGGTTCTCCTCTTTGCATCTTTGAGTCCTCCCGGAGGTCCTCGATAATCAGTGCTTCTTTGTTCTTTGATCGGCATGAAGCTTGCCTTGTGATGCAGAACACATTATGATAAATTATTTCAATGTATTGGTAGGACTACGTGATGATAGTAGTGCGTAAATAGCTGCAATATAAGTTAAATGGTCTTGAGAAATTTAAATTTATATAAAATCAACTTCATTCCAACATATTAAATTGATAGCCTCTACTGACTCTCTAGTAATTTTTAGTTCGTAATATATTAGAAAAATAATGTGATATTATCACCTATAAGAGAAAAAAGTGTAACATATATATGCACGTTGGATATGTTGTACATATTCTCTAGGTATCTAAAACGAATTAATCGTACATTAATTACAATATTTACCTAAACTAGTTTTATATCATGTTTTGCACATGGGAACACTGTTTACAATTTTGAAATACTAAACTATGTAGAAAGAGTCTCTTTCCACCTTGTGGTCATTGCTAAAAGGTTAATAATTATTTTTAGCAACAAAAAATAATTAAAAAATACAAAAGAAGTTGCAGATAGTATTTTTCAACACTCAATAAGAGTGCTATTATTTTTCTTACTTATAAATTAATATACAAAGAAACACCACTAAATGTCAACTCTTTAAAAAAAAATGAGACTTTTTCTTTTTAAAATTTAAGTAACATAAAGTATAATCTAATTTTTAAACGGATAGATTCTTTTACCACAAAAAAAGAAAAAAAGTGTTGAGAGAGAGAGAGAGAGAGAACGCGCTTGAAGTAGAATATAAAGGAGAAGAAAGATGTAATTACTAAGTTGATTATCAAATTTAAAAATAAATTAGAAACAACTTAAAGTTAATTTAATGATTGATTTACAAACCAAATCGTAAACTTTGATTGTCACAAAAAGTAAGTATTGTGGATCATAACTAAAAAAAATGCCAAAAAGTTGGTGATGATTAGTGTTAGTTTACAAAACATTAATATAAACCTTTTTATTTTCAATCAAAACTATCAAATTAGTTTGAGTTATGTGCAAATGGTACAAGTGGGAGTATATTGTAGTCAAAGTTTTATAATGAGATGGAGAGAAAATATATATGCATGTCCAAAAAGTTAAATACAAAGAGAAAAATATGAGGTAGAGAGAATGATGCGCGACAAAGAAGGGGAAAGAAAAAAAAGTAACTCAAAATAGTTTAGGGCCAGATTTAGGACCAAAGGCCCGGGCCAGAATAGGGCCAAAAAGCAGGCCACAACCCAGGCCGGGATGGGGCTGGCCCTAAAAAACGGGCCCATTTCAGGCCAGACCGTTTTTTAGGGCCTGACACAGGCCATTTTAGGGCCGCGCCAGACCAGATAAAAATGGGAAAAATTCAGGCCTGGCCCTAACCCTGGCCCAAGGCCCTACAGGTTAGGGCCACCACTGTCATCATTAGGGTCGGGCCAGCCCGGGCCAATTTAGGGTCGGTAGGCAGCCCGACCCTTTTGACATCTCTACCACCTACCCATCTTACCTGAAGTCATACCTGTCCAATAGAAACTCCGCAAGTTGATATCAGAATGGTCCTTCAAGGTTAAGTAGAAGGTGAAGAAGTTACTCCACATTAGGTTTATCCCAGTGATTGAATACCCAAACTGGCTAACTAATATAGTACTCGTCCCAAGTCTTCCAGTCCAGTCAGGATGTGTGTGACTACCGACACCTAAACCGAGCTTCTCTGAAGGATAATTTCCCTTTATCCATCATAGACTGATTATAGACAACACAGTAATGCCCTTTGGTTTGAAGAATGTCGGGGCTACATACCAGCGATTCGCTGCCACCCTGTTCCATGACATGATCCATAAGGAGGTGGAAGTGTATGTGGATGATATGGTCATCAAATCAAGGAAGAAGGCAGATCATTGCATAGTGTTGAGAAAATACTTTGAGAGATTGAGGCAGTACAAAGTAAGGTTGAACTCATTTGCTAGGCTTCATGGTGAGTAAACGAGGGATAAAGGTGGATCCAGCCAAAAGCAAAGCCATAGTTGAGATGCCTCTACCAAGAACCAAGAAGGAGATTCGAGGATTCTTGGGTAGAATCCAGTACATCAATCGGTTCATTTTTCAGTTGATCATGATTTTTGAGCCCTTTTTTTAAACTGGTGAAGAAGGATTCTAACATGAAACCCCCTATTCCAGGAAGCCTTTGACAAAATCAAACAATACCTTAGTAACCCTCTAGTCTTAAGCTCGCATATAGCCAGTAGCCCCTTGTTACTATACCTAACCATGATCGATACCGCAGCTGGAGCCATGTTAGCCCAGCATTGAATTCATTGGTTAAGAAGGACATATACTATGTGAATAAGAATTTGACCCAAGAAGAGGTGAACTATTCAGCCCAAGAGAAAACATGTGTATCCTTGGTTTGGGTAACGCAAAGTTGTGACACTACTTCCTGGTATACTCCATCAGGTTGTTGGCCATAATGGACCCTATGGAGTACTTGTTTGAGAAGCATGTTCAGTCTAACAACACAGCCAAATTACTTTTATTTTTTTCAAAGTTTGATATTACTTATGTTACACAAAAGTTGATCAAAGGAAAGGCCATGGCTAACCTGTTAGCCACTTGGCTGACAGATAATACCAATCGATGGGAAGCAAAGTTCCTAGATGAAGGAGTTTGCACTGTGGAAACAGTGATGAGGTGGAGTTGTACTTTGATGGACCAGTAAACAACAAGGATTTTGGAGTAGGTATATTGTTAATCTCACCAAATAGAGCCAATTCACCCATAGCCATCAAGCTGACTTTCGACGGTACTAACAACACTGCCGAATATGAAGCTTGTATCATAGGCTTAGAGATGGCCCTAAACATAGGAGTTGGGGAGATCACAATGTATGGAGATTCAGCATTAATATACCAAATCCAGGGTATTTGGAGAACTAGAGATGAGCGCCTACAAGCATATCATGCCCACTTGGAGAAGGTCGTAGCCACCTTGAAGATGTAGAATTCCATTACCTACCCCAGCTAAGAACAACGTTACTGATGCCTTAGCCACCCTTGCATCAATAGTAGACATACGGAAGAATAAGAGGTAGAGTTATTTGTCATAGAAAGAGAGACCAACCAGCTTACGGCTTCATGATAGCACCCGTACAAGAAGACGGAGTAACCAAGCCTTGGAATACTGATATACAAAATCTTATCCATGACAAAAAATATTTAGAGGGGTGTTCCGTGAATGATCGAGTAGCTTTGAGAAGATAGGCAGCACAGTTCATCATATGTGACCGAAGATTGTACAAGAGACATTGTAATAGAGAACACCTTTTGTAACGCCCCTACGGAATCCGGAGCTCCGTCGCCCCGAACTCCCGGGTCGTCAACCTACCAGATCACATCAACCTGTCAAACCTGTTCACTAACACATATTCCAAATCATCTAAATTCAACATCAACTCAATTTCTTCAAATTACTAGATCACCAACTGCTTAGCTTAAACCATTACAGCTTAGGTTCTTCGCAATTCAAATTTCCTAAGAACGAATTTACAGTACTGACCCACACAGGGGTCTCCCTACATAGTAGTGGTGGGCTCACCGGAACCTCACACAGACTCTAACCCATTCCCGAACATGCTACAACTTATCGTCACCTGCAGAAGGGAATCAAACGGAGAGTGAGCTTTTGAGAGCTCAGTAAGGTCGTACAAGGACTACAAAAGAGATTATAACACGACTCTGAAAAATCCAACTGACGATGATTTTCAAGACACTTCGAACGATCAAAATTCAATAATTACCCAAACTGAGAAAAGTTCATCAAAAATAGATACCAAAATACATATTAATAATCAGAACAGATCCAAAATGATCAATAAAAGATCCTTTTCAAGTCCGCATTTCCAAGTACCACGAAAATTTCCCTTGCTCAAGGGATTTCAATCCGAGCAGAAATCAAATCAGATAATACGATTAAGGTTTGTCAGGGGATTTCAACCCAAGTACAAATCCTTCTAGCTAAGTACAATGAATGTTTGTCAAGGGCTTTCAACCCAAGTGCAAATCATTCTAGCTAAAGAAAATCAAAATCAAATGTTGATCCTGGGCGATTGCAATGCCATTACGGCAAGCTCATATAGTGTACTCATGCATGATGTACTAAATAATTACTAGTCCACTTGGGTACTAGCCTGCGTTTCATGCAGGATTCAACCAGCCTTATACCACCTCCCCACTAAACAAGTACCCAGGCCAACACAGAAATTAACAATATCAATGAGCGTTAACATAAGCTCATATCCCCGAAATCAATTCGGTTTCTCATAACAATAATCATACTGACATAAGTCAGCATTCGGGATTTTCAGAAGAAATCGCAGGATTCAACCAGCCTCATACCGCCTCCCCACTAAACAGGTACCCAGGCCAACACAGAAATTAACAATATCAATGAGCGTTAACATAAGCTCATATCCCCGAAATCAATTCGGTTTCTCATAACAATAATCATACTGACATAAGTCAGCATTCGGGATTTTTAGAAGAAATCATAATTTCAGAAGAAATATCACAGATAAACAACAAAAACGATTACGAACAGATATCAGATTTAGACATAACAATTCAGAAGAAATCAGAATTTCAGAAGAAAAATCACAGATAAACAACAAAACGACTGCGAATAATTATCGAATATAATCACAACAATTCCGAAGAATGGATACAGACAATTATCAAATTTTCTCAGCCCGCAATAAAATGCGAGCATCACAAGATTTCCAAATAACCGATTCAGGTTCAACATTAGGGTTTTCTGGGCAATAACATGCTGATAGCCATACAGAATTCAGAGTTCGGCATTAGCCGTAAATAAATCAAATGAGTACTTACGAGTACGAGCAATAGAATAAGGGTTTGGACAAAGTCCTTACCCAAGGTTCAGATCGAATCCCTTACCTGGATCCGCAGCTAAATTATCCTAACCGGAAGTCTTTAAGCTTTAACCTAAACAGAATAATCGAATCATTAGGACACAGCCTACGGAACAAAATTATAACTTAATATGAACTCACACATGCTCCCAAAATGAACCTCCCCTCACCGGGTATGTAAAATTACCGAAACGCCCCTAGGGTGTAAAATTACCGAAACGCCCCTCTTGGACTTAAATCACTCAAACGGTCTTCCCGCAAGTAGAATCACTGAAATAAACTTTCCATATGTAAATTTATGTCAAAATACCTTTCTTAGGTCAAATTACCAAAATACCCCTTCGGGGTGGCAAATTACCAAAACACCCCTCTTTTCACTTTAATTCTCAAAATGACTTTTCCATAAGCAAAGTCACTAAAATAATCTTACTGTATGTAAATTTACTTCAAAATACCTCTTATAGGTAAAATTACCAAAATACCCCTTCGGGGTGGTAAATTACCAAAACACCCCTGGGGGTTTTCGGCACCGGAAAAATCTAAAAAAATAACTTAAACCGCTATTTTAAGCATCCCGATGTTATTTCTGGCCTAAAAAGTATTTTATAAAATTTTCGTCCGAAAATCCCGAACCGATGTCCGGACCGAGCGCTAAAAGCCCAGTTTCGCGAAAATACTTATCGGCCTCAGAATGGTACGAAAGTTTAGATACTGAATCATATCTGTAGAATAGAGTTTCCATAAAAATGTCAGATCAAAATAACTTCGTTCACTAGGTTAATTAATTCCATAAAGTTATTTAATCGATACCCCAATTTAACGCCCTTCACGGATCCCGAAAATTCCCAAAACTTTCCAGAGGGTAGGTCTCGTAAAAATAATGGGGGTTACAGTTTTTTGTTTTGTCCAATTTGGGCCCTAACTATTTATAGAATTTCAAGGAAAAACTGCCTAAATGAATTTCACCTTTAGCGACAATAACACACACTATTCCAATTAAAACACCTAGTTTTTCACCTAAGACACACACACCCTTCACGGATCCCGAAAATTCCCAAAACTTTCCAGAGGGTAGGTCTCGTAAAAATAATGGGGGTTACAGTTTTGTGTTTTGTCCAATTTGGGCCCTAACTATTTATAGAATTTCAAGGAAAAACTGCCTAAATGAATTTCACCTTTAGCGACAATAACACACACTATTCCAATTAAAACACCTAGTTTTTCACCTAAGACACACACACCCTTCTTCAACCTTCATCCACCTACCGAAACATACACCGATACACACACACCATTCACGAACTCACGTTGACATGCCCTTCCTCTCACTAACCCACCTTGATTTCACCCGTTAACACACATTAAACATGTTCCAATATCAATTACACCCACACGATCACACAATCTCACCCCCGCGGCACACACTTATGAACACATACAAACCCAGTCACGGCCCCCCACAAACTCAAATACACCCATCAATCCTCCATATTACAACCCTTCTCATACATAAACTTTCAATTCCTTCTTGTGAATCCCCACCCGAAAGACATACTGTGAGCAAATACACACACTCACACACCTGAAGAGTACACACACAGTTTCACACACACACAATGAAATTTCATACACATGAGGGATATGGATTACCTTCAGAAAAATCTCTCAGTTTCTCTCTAACTCTGTCCGAGCTCCCTCTCTTTCTTCTTCCCTCTCTGTTTTCCTTCTGTTCTTCTTCACTGTTCGTTCCTTTTCTTCTTCTATTTCTTTTGTTCCTTTCCCGAAAGGGAAAGGTTTCCCCTTTTTGCTTTTTGTTCTCTTTTTTTTTTCATTTCTTTCTTCCTTGCTTTACCCGAAATCATTATCCAAATCCAATATTTAATAGTTTTAGTTAGCTGAGTCATTAACCAAGGAGGAGGTGTCAACATCTTGTAGCTAATTTTCAAATTTTACAAACTAGCCCCTCTAATTTTCAAAAATTACAAAAATACCCCCAAAATTTCAAAAATTACATTTTTGCCCCAAAAATCTTTTAAGCTTCCACAAGCTTCTAAGACCCGAGTATTACTCACAATTAGCGCCCGTTTATTTTTCGGAGCCCAGATGGTATTTTTAACCGGCTCCCGAAGTTTGGGATATTACATCCTTCCCCCCTTATAAAAATTTCGTCCTCGAAATTTGCACGCGGATTCTCTATCACTTATGGCGTCCAGGCACTATGCCTCCACTGCGCCACTCTGATAACTATCTCTTGGTAGCTACGCTATCTTTGACTTTCGCACCCAGATTCTTGTCCCAAGAATACCCAGATGTAACTGTTTAAATCCAAATCATATCACTAAAACTGAAATCCTGTCGGATAATCACTTTACTCTAACTAGTCCAGAATTTCACGGACGATGATTTAACGGATACAGAACTTACTGAGCAGAACCTACACCGCTCAGAATTTGCCCATATCAAACAAATAAAATCGACTCTAATACCACAAACTTTTATTGCACTGTACCGATAATATACCAGAGGGTTTACCCTTTGTGCAACTTACTTAATGATTGTAAGCTTAGCCCCAAGCTCGTGGCGTATTAAAATGCTAAGTGATAGTCACGTGTGACTTGCAATCTAGCAAGGCTATTAGGAGTAGGGTAACCAATTCATATAAGCACTTATGCCTCACAGCAAACAGTAAAACTGTAGCCATTAGGCTTTCACTGCACGCTCTAATACCTCAAAACAACGAGTCCAAATTAATGACAAGTTCATCACCTGATTCACAGTCACATTATTTACAAAAATCTTATAACCTTATCCTTCAATCATCTATTTCAGCTAAACGTTTAAAATCTTCCGGTTCCGAAAGCAAATAACCAACAGTTTGTTATCCCAGATTCAGACAAATTTCATCTTATACCAAATCATCAAATAACTTATCCAAACCTAATCAGCATCCCCAGAGTCTATTCTCGCTCACAGATTATCTGAGGTTTAGGAATTTACCTAACCTCATATCCAGGTAAGGAAAACTACGCAAATATTGATAGTAATAATCGCAATCAGGCAATCAAAATACAAACATCTTTAACAAAATCCTGCATATTGGCTCTCGAGACTCACAACAGAATTCTGTGACATTCCAGAAGAAACGACGGACACAGAAACAATGATATCGGTCTGACGAAAGCAAAGTCAACCCAACGACTCAGAGCAATCAGAATCATAAGGAGTTATTGGTCTTTAATAAGATTTGTAGCTTTCCCATGGCCAGTGGGTCAGATAATACCTCATCAAGTCCAAATAGATTCAAAAGGACGATAAATATCTCGAAAAGGAATAAGACAAACCAGCATGAATGACATCTTCTCTGACGTCTCAGCGTAAGCTGACATTCAATTCATTCGTCCTTGAATTCAATATGCAAAAGAATGAATCAGATGATAGAGAAAAATTCCAAATCCCTTCTTGTACCCTTAAACCAAAATTTTTTGGTCTTAACACCAGGCATCTTTCCAAAACAGTACTCTTACTCATACATCAAATCACCAACTTAACTACTGCTCAGACTCTATAAACTTTCCAGATATGACTAGGGTTTACCCTAACAATACCGGATACGTGATTAGCAAATCACCAATTCATACCTAGTATGATATCAAAATCCTGAATAACAATTAGAGTGAAATACATAGAAAGATCTATATCCCAAATATAGACTGTACATTCACTGAGAACCACAAAACAGTCGAAGACTCTCCCAACGGAGTACTTATTGTGATATCAGTTCTTATAGGACATATCTTCATCCTCAATCTCTATGCCAAAGTAACAGATGTAAAGACATATGACGCTCCAAGCTTAAATAGTATAAAAGCATCTAATGGGTTAACCTGTGGTGTACCTGTCACCACGTCATCAGATGTGACAACATCTTAAGCAGACATTGCACAAATTCTTGCTGATATTCTGGGCCTCAGCCCCGCCCCTACTGACCTCATTCTCTTCCTGCCAAGGAATACCGCTCTTTCTTACACTAGTTATGGGTATCAACAAATTATTTCTCACAAGCAAACAGTTTCGAACTTAATGTCTCACATTGCCTTGCTTAACACATCATCCGATCACTTTATAGCATATTCATCACCTTGACTTCTCTTGCATTTACCACATGTGTGGTCAAAAAAGCTGACTTGCCACCCTGATCAATATTCTGTGTAGGTCAAACTTTAGAACTCTGCTATGGTTCAACTCTAGTACTCTGAGCTGATTGAGCGCCTTCATCCTGTGCTCCCTTAACTTCCATATCATGCCTTGATCAAATTTCAGAACTCTATCCAGAACTCAATACCACCGAACCGAAGTGGGCCTGAATCTCTTATTTTTGTCCCAACCTTTAACCTAGGGCACCGTACTGTGCCGATTGTAAAAACTTTTTGCTGACGACTGTCAGCTCATACAAATCTGTTCGGGAAAATTCTCACTTATCTCTCTTATATCTGCCCTGTGTTTACTTATGCCTTCCTCCATTGTCAAACTTAGACTGTTCCAAAACATCTGCCAAATAAAGACATTTCATATCGCTCGACAATCGAGCTGGAAGCATTCTATCTCTCAGTCCAGGCCTAAGCCCCGACTCAGACTTTTGGCAGTTACCTGCCTCTAGGAATAACATTCTTACTGCGAATCTAACAAATCATGAGATCTCATCTCAATCTTGTTTATTGACTCTTAATCTGTTATCTCACATTAACAATCCTCTCACATCTGTTCACAAAGTCTCGCAAAATACCAGCCAAAATAATTCTCTAAAGGGTTCCCAAGTGACATAAATCAATTACTGATAAGTCAAATTCTTCACTACCATTTTCCACCCTGATCAACCTCGCCTCTCAGTTTATATCCAGCAATTTCAACCTTGCCACTTCACTTATAGTTACTCAAAGTTTATACAATCAGTTGCTCAAAATTTCCACAACTTTACCAAACCAATTTGCTGCTTCTATAGGGTCCAATAACCTCCCTGTAGCTAATCATTTTATTTATTAAGATCACCCAAGATACTCTTATCTCAAGGTTATGGTTAATTAGGATTCGATACTCCAGGCTGTCGGTTGCCAATTTCTATGTCATCGAAATTGGAATCGGGTTCATGGTGTTTAGAGTCACAACCATCCGTTCTAGGGTTCTACTGTTTTCCCCCATGGGGTAGGGTTACCTCTCTACAACCATAATACTCATACAATACATTTTTCAATCAAAACATCATCTAATCAGGTCTTTCTAATACGAGGCATTTTCCTGTTCCATCTTACACAATCCTCTTGGAATTTCATCTATCGGGGACCACTAGGCCCTCCATATCATTACCGCTGCCAGAGCTGCAAATTCTGACCATACGACTACAATAAGCAGTTATCAGAGTTATACCAACACGGGTATAAAGAACAACACAATGACTAGTCAAGGTAGACTTTTTACCTCTACCATCATCCTACCCCACTCTCATTAACCGGAATACCATTCCACAGAATCATGTTACCTACACCATGTGGTTCCATGCCTATAGAATCATATACTTAAGCGCTAACTACCACAAGACCGAACTGCTCTGATACCAACTGTAACGCCCTTGCAGAATCCGGAGCTCCGTCGCCCCGAACTCCCGGGTCGTCAACCTACCAGATCACATCAACCTGTCAAACTTGTTCACTAACACATATTCTAAATCATCTAATTCAACATCAACTCAATTTCTTCAAATTACTAGATCACCAACTGCTTAGCTTAAACCATTACAGCTTAGGTTCTTCGCAATTCAAATTTCCTAAGAACGAATTTACAGTACTGACCCACACAGGGGTTTCCCTACATAGTAATGGTGGGCTCACCGGAACCTCACGCAGACTCTAACCCATTCCCGAACATGCTACAGCTTATCGTCACCTGCAGAAGGGAATCAAACGGAGAGTGAGCTTTTGAGAGCTCAGTAAGGTCGTACAAGGACTATAAAAGAGATTATAACACGACTCTGAAAAATCCAACCGACGATGATTTTCAAGACACTTCGAACAATCAAAATTCAATAATTACCCAAACTGAGCAAAGTTCATCAAAAATAGATACCAAAATACATATTAAAAATCAGAACAGATCCAAAATGATCAATAAAAGATCCTTTTCAAGTTCGCATTTCCAAGTACCACGAAAATTTCCTTTGCTCAAGGGATTTCAATCCGAGCAGAAATCAAATCAGATAATACGATTAAGGTTTGTCAGGGGATTTCAACCCAAGTACAAATCCTTCTAGCTAAGTACAATGAATGTTTGTCAAGGGCATTCAACCCAAGTGCAAATCATTCTAGCTAAAGAAAATCAAAAATCAAATGTTGATCCTGGGCGATTGCAATGCCATTACGGCAAGCTCATATAGTGTACACATGCATGATGTACTAAATAATTACTAGTCCACTTGGGTACTAGCCTGCGTTTCATGCAGGATTCAACCAGCCTTATACCGCCTCCCCACAAAACAGGTACCCAGGCCAACACAGAAATTAACAATATCAATGAGCGTTAACATAAGCTCATATCCCCAAAATCAATTCGGTTTCTCATAACAATAATCATACTGACATAAGTCAGTATTCGGGATTTTCAGAAGAAATCATAATTTCAGAAGAAATATCACAGATAAACAACAAAAACGATTCCGAATAGATATTAGATTTAGACATAACAATTCAGAAGAAATTAGAATTTTCAGAAGAAAAATCATAGATAAACAACAAAACGACTGCGAATAATTATCGAATATAATCACAACAATTCCGAAGAATGGATACAGACAATTATCAAATTTTCTCAGCCCGCAATAAAATGCGAGCATCACAAGATTTCCAAATAACCGATTCAGGTTCAACATTAGGGTTTTCTGGGCAATAACATGCTGATAGCCATACAGAATTCAGAGTTCGGCATTAGCCGTAAATAAATCAAATGAGTACTTACGAGTACGAGCAATAGAATAAGGGTTCGGACAAAGTCCTTACCCAAGGTTCAGATAGAATCCCTTACCTGGATCCGCAGCTAAATTATCCTAACCAGAAGTCTTTAGCTTAACCTAAACAGAATAATCGAATCATTAGAACACAGCCTACAGAACAAAATTATAACTTAATACGAACTCACACATGCTCCCAAAATGAACCTCCCCTCACCGGGTATGTAAAATTACCGAAACGCCCCTAGGGTGTAAAATTACCAAAATGCCCCTCTCGGACTTAAATCACCCAAACAGTCTTCCCGCAAGTAGAATCACTGAAATAAACTTTCCATATGTAAATTTATGCCAAAATACCTTTCTTAGGTCAAATTACCAAAATACCCCTTCGGGGTGGCAAATTACCAAAACACCCCTCGTTACACTTTAATTCTCAAATGACTTTTCCATAAGCCTTTAGTCCCTAGCGGAGTTACCATTATAGCGAACCACCTAGGAAAAGATCCCCCAGGAAGGACGATTTTAGAAAGACGCCATCTTATTTAATATAAATTCAAGAAAATAAGAAAATTCTGAAAAATGACCCTAAAAATGTCCAAAAGACTACTAATCTATTGAAAACATGTAAATAGGTTGGGGACTAAGTTATACGACAAGAAGGTGTTAGATACCCGCCATATCCTTTCAGTTTCTACTTAATTTCTATTGGTTTTTGGCCTTTTTAACACATAACACAAATGCATAACAAACCTAAGTTTATTTATATATTATCGGCTCGAACCCGACATCAGGAGTCGAAAGACCTACGTATTCAGTCGGACAAATTGGAATAAAAATTATTGTAGTTTGATTCTGGCGTACGGAAGGCGACCTACATTTTGGTCTTAGACTAGAACAAAGAAATGAAAATACTCCTTTTTATGATCATTGTACTAGATGTGTAATATGGTCGAGGGAATGAGGAATAATTCTAGACTATTAAACTAGATTTGAAAACTATAAAATATAAATCGCAAGCCTTTCTGTCTAGAGGACGCATTGTGAAGGATCCACGATGCAAGAGACTTGTGACTCTTTTAGAGTGAGATGTGAAGGGCTAGTTTCTCTTAAGAGATGATACACCACTTCTAGGAGAAAGGGCGTAATAGCTCTAAAAACAAAAGGCAGGATCCCCAAAATTTAGGTTAAAGGCCCTATTTATAGAGCTCTAGAACGCCGACAATGATAAATATGGCCTTACCAATCTCTAATTTGATGATAAGATAGAAAATTTGAGAAAAACGCTGATTGACAGAAGTCAACTAACCGGTTGGTTTGTTGAAAATTGGCTGGTTCATCCCATAATTATATAATACCTTTTTTGAATTTCAAAACATTATCTGACCCTAATCCGCTATCTATGTTATAATTTCTAGATAGATATACCAGATTCGACAATTATCTTCATTTCTCATATAAATTCATGATTTAATCACTTCAATCACAGATAAATCACAAGTCTTGGTGCACCACCTCAGAAAAAAAAACTCTGAAAAAAGGATTTTCAGGAGTCGTCATCTTATTTAATTTGAGAAAAATAAGAAAAACCTAAAGATGACTCAAAGTGTCCAAAAGGACGACCAGTTTATGTAAAAAAATATAACAAGACTTATTTTTATTTATTTTTGGCTTGAACTCGACAACTGAGGTCAAGTGGTCTAGTATTTGATCCGATTAATCATAATCAAAACCATTATAATTCAACACTGGTCCTATGGGAGGTAGTATACAATTTAGGACTTAGACTTAGACAAAGAAGATAAAAATAACTCTTTTTTACTGTTTTAAAATAAAATGTGACTACGGAAAATGGAGATATCTATATGATTTCTACCCTATGAAAGCTTAATAAAAGTTAACTCGAGATGCAGCTTGCCTTGATAACTAGGGGATGCTCGTTGTTGGATCCACGACACAAGAACAAATTGACTTTTTTTAGGTGATTTGGATGGATAAGATTCTCGAGAGAGGTTGGACATCATTTCACGAGAAAATGATGTACTAACTCCAAAGAGAATAAGCTTAGGAAATTGACTTGATGTCTGACCCTCAAAATGGAGGCCAAGACCTATTTTTATAGTGTTCAGGTCCCTGACAATGCCAATCTGCATGGCAGGAGATAAGTCAAAATAAGTGATAAAATCGAGATTAAAAGAAGTCAACTAACTGGCGGGTTAGTAAAAAACCGGCCGGTTCACCCTATTTATTAAATATAATTTTTTTCTAAATGTCAAGGTATTATCTGACCCTAATTTCGGTAATTATATTTGAAATCACAAAAGGGATGTACCAGATTCGCGATAAGTAATTTCTTAACCATAAAATGGATTGATTTGATCTTTAATTGTGAACAATTTTTCCAAAATCATCTAGATAAATTACATCAATCAAAATAATCTAAACCATGGACCAGACTTAATCTACATGGACTGGACACAATGTGATGGACTAGACATGCAATGGACTGGACTTGACAGTTAAAACTAGACTAAATAAATTAAATAAAACTGGACTGGACTAGACTAGATTAAATAATTAAATTACATCACTAAGCTCATGCTCAATAATGCATTTTAATAAATACTAAAGCTCATTACACAATTAATCAAAAATGCTTACAAAAATAAGGTGTTGTTCATACCCTATTCTGGTCGCACCCCAGGACCCGCTAAGGGACCCACTTTGCACGACACATCACCCAGTCAGCGGTCAACTTTTCAACGCTCGAGAGCCGGTCAAAGCAACGCATGCTCAAGTCACGTGAAGCGACCTCGGCGTGCCTTCCACCTTGGGGGTCGGCCACCCCAGGGGGTCGGCCTCCTTTTGGGGTCGGCCACCCCAAGGGGTCGGCCTCCCTTGGGGGTCGGCCACCCCGAGGGGTCGGCCACCCTATGGGGTCGGCCACCTTGAGGGGTCGGCCACCCTATGGGTCGGCCACCCCAAGGGGTCGGCCACCCTATGGGTCGGCCACCCCAAGGGGTCGGCCACCTGCCTTGACGACCGATGACCGTCGCTCGCGACCGCGCTCCTTCATAATCGCGACGACCGTCGCTCGCGATCGCTCTCCACCATAGTCGCGACGACCGTCGCTCTCGACCATGCTCCGTTGTCACGACGACCGTCGCTCGCGGCCGCGCTCCGCCATAGTCGCGACGACCGTCGCTCTCGGCCGTGCTCCGTCGTCGCGATGACCGTCGCTCGTAGTCACGACGACCGTCACTTGTGGCCGCTCTGTCGCCATGACGACCGTCGCTCACGGTCGCGCGCCATCCACGCAACGACCCTTGGCGCTCTCTGTCACATTACAGTACCCCGGCACCAAGTAAGGACTCGCGACAGTTGTTGCGCGCCCATGCGCCACAATCAACTCGTGCTGTAGGCCCCGCGCCATGCGCCACAATCATGTTATATGCTTACGGGATGGGCTCACAACCTGAAAGCCATCGCCGTCTTCATTCGGGGGGCTTCGCTCCGTGCTCCGGCATGAGGACCCTTCACAGCGGGATAGGCGACTCCTCCGGGACACTATCTCCGCCAGGGTGCCTGCGTGACTGGCCTACGTGCTCTGGCACTGGGGGCTCGCGTCGGCACCCCTAAGGACTATGACCCCCGGGTCACTCCGAGATGGGAGCAGGTCTTCGGAAGGGCATCTTGCCTAGTCCACCTGGCAGCTGGGCGTCGGGTCTTCCCCACCGCTGCCAGGCCTGTGGGATTCAGTAAGGGCTTGGACTGGAGGCTGGGGCAACGGGCTACTCTGACCATGCTACCGCGGCATGATCAGTCTCCTCAGACAGGCAGAGAGATGTCGCAAGGGCAGGGCAGCACGAACTTAGGGACCGGCAGTCCAACGGAGGATCAGTGCTTTGGCCCCCTGGCGACGTGTCGTTCCCAGGGGGTGACACATGTCAACTTATGACACATGCACATTTTTGCCTATAAATAGTGGACTTTGGAGCTTTTTCAAGGATCTTTTTCTCATTTGGACTTTTCACTTTCTCTCTCTAAAAAGACATTCTCTCTGGAATTCTAGTGAGAGAAATACACTTGGACTCCCGTCTCCGGACCCTTGACGCTGCACCCTTCACGGACTGTAGACTGTCGGTCCTGTTCATCGTCACCCTGCCTGCGCAGCGCTGCCAGCCCTCACGACCTGTCTGGGGAGCCTTGCCCTCGGCCCTTACGCCGTCCTTGCTGTCTCCCGCGTTGCCTACCTGGAAGCTGACTCAGACCGCATCCTTTGTGGCACCTCCACGTAGCATCGAACCATTTTCCGCATCATCATTTTGGCGACTCCGCTGGGGAGGTGAGCATCGTATTGCGGTTTGCACATCTTCCGGACTTAGGCATCATGCCTGTGCAACGGAGAGCTACCAGGACAACCAGCCAAGGACCCAACCTCGCCATGCAAGAACACCACCTCGGTGATCAGGAAGAGACTAGCGCCACGCGACTCCAAGACCAGCTGCCAACCACTACCCCCGACGTGCAAGTGATCGTAAGTGCAGCCATCCAGCAACTCACTCCAACCATCACCACTCTGCAAGATTCACAGACCACTCTACTAGCCGCCATTATGGAGATGCAAAAATCCATACAAGCCCTGGCCTCACAGCAGGCCGCTCCATCAATCCAGCCTTCTGGACCGGGGCCAGCTTTTGACGTCGCCCCGGCCCCAGTGTCGCGACTACCGCCGCCTTGGATATCCAGACCCTTGGCGGTAGGGCTCGCAACACCCTCGCCACCAGTAGCTGACACATCTCCTTCTGCAGTGCCGCCCCGCAAGCTACACACGGATCTCGGGCCAGTCTTGCAGCAGATTCTCCCCGCTGTCACACCATCTCATCCGATGCCGGCAAGAAGCTCCTCTGAAACTCATGACTCCATCGAGATGGAACCTAATCCGTATCCACCTGAGCAACACCAAACCCCCGGCCAAGTGATAGACATGTCTCGCCAACCCACACTCGCCCCTGCACAGCTGCCCTTGCCAGCACCTGTACTATACCAACCCTCCCATGTCCCCGTTCATCAAGCCGTACCATCTGGGGGCTCGGGGGCTCGCGACGCACCAGGCGGTCATCACCCCTTGACCGGCAATGAGGCACCATCCTCCAACTATGTCACTCGGTCAGATTTGGAAGCCCTTGTCCGTCGCCTGTCGAGGAATTCCGAACCGGACTCCTCAACCCGTCTGACCGGACACGCCCCGTACGCCAATGATATCGCCATCGCACCCTACCCCCTCAAGTACAAGCAACCAAACTTTGTGCTCTTCAACGGACGTGAGGGCAACGCCCGTGAGCACCTAACGAGATTCGCAGGCTCCTTGGAGCAGTATGGTACAGGAGGCAGCTTAAAGTTGAGAGAATTTCACAAATCCCTTACAGGCTTGGCTTACACTTGGTATCACCAGATCCCCGCAGGGACCGTCCACACCTGGAACGACATGGTCCAGCTGTTCTTAGACAAGTTTCATTACGAGACCGAGCGCGTGACTATCGTTGATATTGCTGGCATTCGCCAGAACCAGGGAGAAGACTTGAATAAATATGTGCATCGTTTTCATCTCAAGTGCCTTGAGTGCACGGATTTCAGCAAAGACGAAACGTTGGTTCCCATATGCATCAAAAATATGATTGACGTCTACCGAGTGCATATCGAGAACCTACAGTTGAGGTCATGGGGACACCTCAAGGAGACAGCCCGACGAACTTACGAGACAGTTGGTCCTGTCAAGTCATGGAAGCCTCGACCGCAAAGTACGCTGTTGGCCTCAGCAGATACACCTATCACTCAGCGTAGCAACAACAGCAACAACTATGCAGGCTTCAAGCGTCAGCTTCCAGATGGGGACCAAGGCTCCGACAAGCGAAGGCAACAAAGGCCTGCACCTGACTATCCCTGTGATCTGAATACAGTGAAGGAACTCTTGGCGGAATGGGTGGCGCATGACAAAAATTTCCAACTGCCACCAATGCGGACCAACATCACAGACGAAGAAAAGGCCAGACCCACCTACTGTCCTTTCCATCGAGCCCTTGGCCATCCGCTCAAAAATTGCAATGCACTGCGAACCATCTTTGCAAGGAAGGTAGCGTCGGGCGACCTACAGCTACGGAAGAACAACGATGTACGCAAAGATCCCTACCCACCGCATCGCAACAATAGGGAGCACCAGGCCCTTATGGCTGTCACTGACCATGTCGAGCCTGTAATCCACGAAGCCCCGGCAGAGCCCATACTGACCCTCGTGCCTCCTCCAGCTAAGCAGTCGATGTCTTCCTTTCGACAGATGACGAAGATCAAAAGTTTTTTTGATGAAATGGGGTTTTCACCCGCCGCCCGGACTTATCTTTCCAATTGCCTGCTCGAGGTCACCACCGGCCTCGGTCCCGAATGCTTCGCCGTCCAGGCTGAATTACGTCACATCCCCTCCACGGCCTTAGTCTTCTCGGATAAAGAGCCAGTCGAGCATCACAATCGGCCGCTGTTTTTAGAATGTACTGTTAATGGCACGGGCTTCCGTCGTGCCTTGGTTGATTGCGGCGCCTCGATCAACATCATACCTCTCATCACCCTGCAACAGGCCGGCATTCCCCCAAGGAAAATCATCCGTGACCCCGTCAAGATTACCGGCTTTGGACAGGGTCCTCAGTCGACCCTCGGCCATATCACTGTCGACCTCATGGTCGGAACTGTCCGTCGCGACACTACTTTTCACGTAATAGACAGCAACGACCTCATGGATCCATGTTAACAAGGCCGTTCCCTCAACATACCACCAGTGTGTGAAGCTGGTAGCCGGTTCTACGGGGCATGAGGTAGCGATGACAATCCCTGCAACCAAAGCCCCCTTTGAATGCGCCGAATCTTATTTCGCCGAGGCCTCCTTCTTCACTAATTTTGCCGAGGATGGTGAGAATGCTACTCATATACATTCTACCAGGCTGCCAACTTGGGATGAGCTGTGCGGGGACAAGCCTCCCAAGGCCAAAACCGAGAAAAGTAACAAGAATAATGGATCAACCCCACCGCTTTCGCCTGCTGCCACGACCAATTCCCCCCTTCTTCCCCCAGGTCCAAGAAGCAAAAGGCTGAGCCGGCCTTTCAACGTATCGTCAAGGACGGCAAAATCATCTATCAATTATGACGGTATGCAGGGGCTCCAGGCGGTCCCTCATCAGACCCCCTCGACCCCGACCCCCTTGGAGAGACTGAATGGTGCTGCACGGCCGAGCATTGCCAGCCAGATCCTGACCTCACCCCCGGCGCGGCACCACCTTGCTATGAGGACGGCCCTCGACCACAGGCTGAAGATATTGAAGAAATCAACCTGGCCGACCCGGGCGAAGAACCGCGGCACACCTACATTGGCACAAAACTCGCCCCCGGCCGAAGAGAGGAATTGGTTTCCCTCCTGCATGAGTATCGTGATGTCTTGGCATGGAGCTACAATGAGATGCCCGGACTGGATCCTGCCTTAGTCACACACCATCTCAACATTGCTACCGGATCCGTCCCTATCCGACAACACCCGCGGACATTCCGCCCCGAGCTCGAATTGAAAATCAAGCAAGAGATTGAACGCCTTCTGCAGGCAGGCTTCATCGAACCTATCACTCACCCTATTTGGCTGGCTAATGTCGTCCCTGTACAAAAGAAAAATGGCCAAGTCCGCGTCTGTATTGACTTTCGGGACTTGAATAAGGCGTGCCCCAAGGACGAGTTTCCACTACCCAATATCGACATGCTTACGGAGGCCGCCGCCGGATATGAAACTTTATCTTTCATGGATGGGTTCGCAGGTTATAATCAGATTCGCATGAACCCCGACGACAGCGCCAAGACAGCCTTCCGCACTCCTATGGGTAATTTTTGTTGGAAAGTTATGCCTTTCGGCCTCAAGAATGCGGGTGCTACGTATCAAAGGGCTATGACAGCAATCTTCCATGACATGATACACCGTACTGTGGAAGACTACGTCGACGATCTTATTATCAAATCCAAGAAGGAAAGTGATCACCTCACCGACCTTCGAGCAGTCTTTGATCGTTGCCGCCAGTATAACATGCGGATGAATCCATTGAAATGTGCCTTCGGCGTCTCCTCCGGCAAGTTCCTCGGCTTCTTGGTCAGTCGACAGGGCATCGACGTTGACCCTTCGAAAGCTGCCTCCATCCAAGAAATGCCCTCCCCCAAGAACACAAAGCAACTGAAGAGCTTCCTCGGCAAGGTCTCTTACCTCCGACGCTTCATACCCGCGCTGGCCGAGCTCATTACGCCATTCCAACACTTGACGCGTAAAAGCGCACCATGGAATTGGGGTGCGCCCCAACGGCAAGCATTTGAAAGGATTAAGGCGGTCCTCATGTCACCGCAAACCATGGTCGTACCACAACGGGGCATCCCACTCCTACTCTACCTGACTTCCACACCCAGATCCATCGGGGCTTTGCTTGCCCAAGAAGTCGAAGGTGTCGAGCGTCCTGTTTATTACCTCAGTAGAGTAATCAGGGGACCCGAAGCCAACTACTCCGAGCTCGAGAAACACTGTCTAGCCTTGGTGTACGCCTCGCAGAAATTCAGACATTACTTTCTGGCGCACCAGATCACACTCGTCACCAAGGCTGACCCACTCCGTTACATGCTTACGCGTCCCGCCCTGTCTGGTCGACTCACCCGTTGGTTGTTGCTATTGGCCGAATTCGGTTTATCTATCAAGAATCCTACAGCTCTGCGGAGCCAAGCACTTGCAGACCTCCTGGCCTTCTTCCCACGCCAACAATGTGAACCGATATCGGATCAACTGCCTGGGGAGGAGACAGCCCTGATCACCGACATCGATGAACTGTGGACGCTTGAATTCGACGGCTCTGCCACTAGCAAAGGTCCCAATGGCACACCCCTCCGGCAAGGGGGTGCCGGCATAGTCCTCCGGGCCCCAGACGGTGTTACCACTTCACTATCTTTCAAACTTGCATTCCCGGTGTCTAACAACGAAGCTGAATACGAGGCACTTGTCATTGGCCTCATGCTTGCCGTCAGTATGGGGGCTAAGGCGCTGTGTGTGAAAGGAGACTCAAATTTGGTCATGAAGCAGGCGGACGGAGAGTTCGCGGTCAAAGAACCAGCCTTGGCACCTTATCGTGCCTTGGTGCAACACTTGGAAGGAAGACTCGGCCATGTCCAGTATGAACATCACAATAGGTGCCACAACAGACATGCGGACAGCTTGGCCACGATCGCGTCAAAGATAGAAGTCGATGGTGAACAACGGATGCTAACCATCGTCAAGAGAATGGAACCATGCACAGCACTGAACCTAGTCCCGAGGGACGTTACTGCGGACGATTGGAGGCAACCGATTATCGACAAACTTAAAGCGCCATCTCTTGCTCATGCCTCCACCCTTACAGACTTTTCAATGATGGGAGATGTCTTATACAGGCGGTGTCCCGGAGGCACTCTAGCCAGATGTTTGGCACCGGAAGAGGCAAAGCACAAATTACAGCTCGGCCACCAGAAGTGTTGTGGCCTCGACGGTCCCCCTCTATATCGTCGCCTCCAGCGTATGGGCCTATATTGGCCATCCATGGCCAAGGACGCCTCGGATATACAAAAGGACTGTCCCGAGTGCTTGTATGCACCTGACGGTGCAGAAGCTCTTGTCATTGACATCGAAGGTGACTGGCGCCAGCCTTTCATCCAGTATTTATCCCACGGGATTCTACCACCTGACCGCGGCTCAGCACGATCCATCAAGCGCAAGGCAGTCAAGTATTTTGTGACGGAAGGCGAGTTGTTTCGCAAGGGATTTTCGGGACGCACCCTGCGATGCTTGCAGGGTGCCCAAGTAGTCAAGGTCATTAACGAAGTACACAATGGTGATTGTGGTGAACATCAAGGCTCCCAGAAGCTGTATGCAGAATTACTAAGATTGGGGTATTATTGGCCGACTATGGAATCCGACTCCATCTCTCATGTCCGACGCTGCCAACCCTGCCAGCGGCACGCCGACAGGATACACACGCCAGCATCCGACTTGCGCATGATCTCAGCCCCGTGGCCATTTCATTCTTGGGCCCTCGACCTCATCGGCCCCATCCACCCGCCATCCAGAAGCCATTCATGGATCATGGTTGCTACTGAACGCTTCACGAAGTGGGTCGAAGCCGTACCTCTGCGGAGAGCCACGGGAGGTGCCGTTTCTAACTTCTTACGTGACGTCATCTGTCGTTTCGGCATCCCTCGATGTATTATATCTGACAATGGCACGCCATTCATTAATCGAGAGGTTCGAGCTCTCATGGAAGGGTACAACATCAGCCATGCTACATCAACTCCCTATTACCCGCAAGGTAATGGTCAAGCTGAAGCTTCCAACAAGACTTTGCTCCGAGTATTATCGCGAATGGTGCATGACGCCGACCGGTCATGGTCCGAACAACTGAATCTGGCACTCTGGGCCTACAGAACATCCCTGCACACAGCGACAAAGGCCACGCCCTTCTCTCTCGTCTACGGGGACGAGTGCGTGGTACCTGCCGAGATCGCAGAACCATCGGCTCGACTTTCTCTAAGCAGCGGTCTCGGAGATGAAACAGCCCGGCTGGCGGCACTTGACGGCCTCGACGAACGACGAGCCACGGCCCTGCGCCGCATGAAGAAATATCATGAGCAGCTCACGAAAGCTTATGGGAAGACCGTCAAGCCACGTTCATTTATCGAGGGTGACCTTGTTCTTCAAGCCGCCAAACATGTACGAGCCAACATGTCAGCTCCTAAATTCACGCCAAACTGGGAGGGCCCTTTCACGGTGCACGAAGCCCGCACTAATGGCTCATACCTCCTGCTCAACCACGACGACGGTCAGATCTCGGCCCCCATCAACGGCCGCTACCTGAAGAAGTATTATGTTTAGTCACGGCAATGTTCCCCCAGCCCTATCCGCCCGCATCATAGTACTCGCTCTCATAGCATTTTTGTACATGCGACATTGCTTACAGACTTGTAATTTTTGTTGATCTGTATAGCGTTCTACGCTACTCATGTAATGGCATTTTGTCCCACGTCCTATCAATACAAAGTCATGCTGTTACCTCAACTTCTGCCTAGCTGACACTCATTTTCAACCTATGCTTCCTAAGTCACTTTCTACGGGCGGGAAAGGGAGAACATTCACAGGTAACCGAAATGCGCAAGACATTCAAAAAAAAAAAGAGCAACCGAACACAACATGCAATAAGCCAAGATCATCAAAATATATACATATACATCAAACGTTTACTAGCCATCGTTGAGCGCTACAACTACAGCAAAGTAACATACAAGCTATGAAAGTCTAGACAACAGTGATGCAACTGGGTGGGAGCTGAATGCCTGAAGTGCCTCCCGCTCTGCTTGTACCTCTGACCATCCAGCATCAAGCTCGGCCTGTCGCCTCAACCGTTCTGACTCTCGCCCATCCACCTCACCTCGCCGCCTCTGTAGATCGGCCAACTGCCTCTGCAAATCGACGAGCTGTCTCTCTATCTCTGCTACCTGCATGTCAATCCCGGCCAACTCTGCGGTAATCTCTGACCGCTCCGCCTCTAACCCTGTACGGCGCCGCTCCAGCAACATCTCCCGCATGACCACGACTGCGCGCCTCTCATCCATCTCATGGCTGCCGCTCCTCGACCTAAAGAAATCTGCTAGCCAGTCCAGCTGCATGCCTAGTGATGTGAACGGAGCGAACTCTGAAAGCGACCGAGCAACGAACTCTGCAGTCCAACCCGTCGACGGCACACTAGCAAACGGCAGCAACCACTCCATAAACCCGGCAGACACCCACATCCGTAGTACTGGGTTCTCTACCCCCACCCTCTCGAATGTCTGCGGGAACGCTGCCTTCACCAGTTCTAACCGGCGCACCGTCTCCGCCGGTAGCTGGAGGCCCCCCCAAGTCGCCACATCCACCTGACCGCTCGAAGACCCTCTACTCATCTCTCCGGCTGTCGCGCCACTGCCGCCCGCTGCAGAAATCTCCGACATTCCACCCGCCCTCTGCGCACCAATCGTGGCTGAGTGCATCGCCAGTAGAGTAGCGCCAACCTCAACCACGGACTCCGGCAATGTGTCGTGCCGTCGCGCCACCACAGCCTGAACCGGTGTCTCCTGCTCATGAATCGGGGCAGCAACAACAGACTCGGGCTCCGCCGTATCACCACCATCACCTCCCACAACCTGCGTCTCCATGCCTGTCCACCAGTCCTCGTCAATATCAAACATCACTGTATCGCTCCCCTCTCCGCCGTATAGTGCCCCCACCGTTTCCTCAGTAACAGGCAATGGACTCACCCTCCTCGTCACACCGGCCGCCAATGTCTCAACGGCCTCAGTCTCATCACTGTCAACTGATCTGCCGGCCTCGGCTGCCATAGCCTCCTCTTCCTTCAATCTTCGGTCTCGGCTATTCATACGACCAGAAGCAAACCTCAGAGTCTAGCTGTCGCGCGGCCTGATGTGCTGATGTACCGGCACTAGCCTGACGCGCTGTCTCCATCATCCCCACTCGCAATGCCGATAAAGGACCCTTGCCGGCCCCCGGCACCCTCGGCACCTCTGCAATAAGCTCCTCCTCCCGGTCCTCCCCTGGGGCAGCGTCCCCCAACTCTCCGGCATCCTCCTCCGCCTCCCTCTCCGAGCTCCCGGTCACTAGTGACAGCATCCCGCACTGCCTCGCGACTGTGGCCGATATCAGACTCAGGGCTCGGTCGCATGCAAACACATCTACCTGTCGACGTGTGCCTGACGGCTGTGCCAGCCATCCGGCCCAGCTCCCTCGCAGCCGCTCCCACCAATGTGCATAATCCGCTGTCACCGCCCCTGCCACCTCTGTCCCTGGCTGCCTCCACTCTGTCGTCGGTGCCGGCCACTCGCGGGCTCTGTCATATCGTGTATACCCAAAAGCCGTCGCCACACTCCAAGGGCTGTCATAACCGCATGGGGGCTCTAAGTCATACCCGAATGCCAACGACAGACGGTCCGGGCTATACCTCGCCACGTAATAGCAGCACTCGGCGGGCTTCCCGCCATCATCTGTCAACACCGGGAGCCAGCCGGGAAAATACGCAACCAATAGCGCCAGCTGTCCTGGCACTAGCTCGCCTCTCCTGCTCAGATCTGTCGTCACCTCCTGCACGTGCAGCCATGGCGGCGTACCATATGACGCATGCATCTCCATATAGGGCCGTCGCTCGCATTCCTCCCGTTTGTCTAGAATCTGTGCCAACGGGACACCCCGGCCTCCTGATGCCTGCCCAAGCAAATGCCCGAGACCCGCTACACCACAACGCCACCTGCCGTGACCTGCCTGGACGGGTCACTGTCCCCATCGTCGGTGACGGATGTGCGAGTGGGTATCCATCGGGCCGGTACCCTGGAAAGCACTCGTACAGGTACCTCTGCAAGAACATCCAGTCCACGTACGTCGCCACCTGATACCGACCATATGACCGCTTCACGTCATTCACGAACTGATCTAGAGCCGCGAATATAACGTGCCCAAATACACCGGAGCCAACCCGACCCGCCGGCCCTGCGCCATCCGAATAGCCAAGGGAAACACCCTCGGGGAAATGCCATCCTCAGGTGTCCCCTCGAACACAAACCTGCAAGCAACAACAG